>SJYA01000375.1:4952269-5048297 GCA_006410615.1 Neotragus moschatus
GGGGGTGGGGCGGGGGGGTGGGGGGGTGGAACAAACTATCAGTGTGGCTGCCCACCCACCTCTGGATCCCGTGCATCCATTATTCCGCTTAGTGCTCTCTCCCTCTTTTGGCAGACCTGAACCTTACATTTGTTCCAGAAACAACCACCACACATTGACTCACCCAGGGCAGACTCACATGAGCGTATGCCAAAGTACCTGGAAATGGTTGATCATAAACACTCTCAGTAATGGTTTGTCCAACAGAAGACACTAAACTGGGTAAACATGAAAGATAGAGGGATTATTTCCCCAAGAGAACAAACCATTCTAAAAGTTTGAACACATTTTTAACAAAACTGTCTCAGACTTTCATCCTCAAATGTGTTGCAATTTACACCCAGGCTGGAGGATGGAAGGGTATCTCACCAAGTCATTGTTTCAGTAAAGGTCACTTTTGGCTGCTCAAATCACGACTCTGTTATGTCACATTGCACAGGTATTTTTCACAGCTCACAGAGTCTGATGGCTCTGAGAGCATTTAAGGCTGCCGCAGAGAGGAGCCCAGGGTCGTGACGATTAGTGGGCTTCTATAGGAAGCACGGTGGAAGGGACAATGAGCCAATTACCAGCAAAGCCTGCGGTCTCCCTTGGAGAGGTTAAGGAGGAGAGCACATGGCCTTTGAGCTAGCATGTCATCTGTCCTGGGGCTTAATCAAGTTATCATATCACCCCAGGGTCCCCAGGCCTCCATCCATCGATTTGAATGAAGACAAAAATTTGCAGACAAATTTCTAGCAGCAGGAAGTTGGTGCTCTCCTGCAAGGCTGGATGAAAAGCACCTGTAACCTTGTCGGCCTCGTCCGACTCCTGCTGGGAGCTGCTTCAGGCTGTAGCCTGTTGGCTTCAGAGCCTGCCTGTCAGCAGGAGCTGAGGCTGGAGCTGGGGGGGCGGGGTGGAGTGGTGGATGCCATTATGTGTTTCAAAAGAATGCCCTGGAACAGATCGGCTGTGGCCAGAACTGCACAATGTGGCCAGCTACCATGAGTGTGTAGGTGGGCATTCTCCCTTTCCTTTTGATATTGGCCTGTAGTCATTTTTAGGTTATGATGGGGGCTGACATGCAGCAACCCTCATGACGGCACATAAAGGCAGTACTGTGTCTCCCCCTCTCTCTAGGGCTGGTGAGAAGCAGGGAGCTCTCCAGAATGCCATCAAGGCCAGTCAGATTTCTGATCCTCCATAAGCTGCAGTTTCCCCATTTGTTGAAGTTCGGGGATGTTGTAAATCTCACCTAATCTGCAGGGAGGAAGGGAAAGGGGGTTTGGTGTAGAAGACTGAACATTGGTGGGGGATTCTGAGACCTGTGTTTGAACCTGGCTCTGTGACCTGTAGAGAGGTGGCTCAGTCTCTTTTCGTTGTAGTTATTTCATTTGTCAGAGGGGAATAATGATCCAAGCTGTTAGCTACTTCACAGCTTATGATCAGATGGGATGATAGATGCCGATCAGTAAATGAAAAACCTTTGAAACCACATTACTGGTGCCTCCACAGCCCTACCAGCATCAGTGCTCTAAGACTCAGTGTTACAAAGAGAGATTGGAAGAGAGGAGTTATTAACAAGCGTTAATATGAGAACGAAGAGTTGGAAATGACTTAGCAGCTGAACAACAATGACAAGTCCATCCTGAGAATAAGTTCCTGTGAATTTTCCTGAGAATAATTCTGTGAATTTCATGTCCTTAGCAGGAAAAACCAGAAGACAGGGCTTTGAACACTGTGGGGCTGGCTGATCTGATCAAAATCAACTTTTTAGAGGTCTACAGGAAAGTAAACTTTTTGACATTCTGATGAAAGTCTACCCTAAAAAAAAAAAGTGCACAGAAATCTGGCCAGTAAATCATTTCTCCCCCTGCCCTTCAGATGGTGTTCATGTTCTTGGCCATTTTGTGGGTTTGATCCCTGGGTTGGGAAGATCCCCTGGAGAAGGGAAAGGCTACCCACTACAGTATTCTGGCCTGGAGAATTCCATGGACTATACAGTCCATGGGGTCTCAAAGAGTTGGACATGACTGAGTGACTTTTACTTCACTTCACTTGTGACAGGGAGCATGGGCCTTAACCCATGGCAGCTCCAGCCTATTTCCTCCCTTATAAAATAGGAAGTGTTTTCTCTACCCTCTAACTCATGAGGGCATTGGGAGACTCCACTGGTTAACANGGTCTCAAAGAGTTGGACATGACTGAGTGACTTTTACTTCACTTCACTTGTGACAGGGAGCATGGGCCTTAACCCATGGCAGCTCCAGCCTATTTCCTCCCTTATAAAATAGGAAGTGTTTTCTCTACCCTCTAACTCATGAGGGCATTGGGAGACTCCACTGGTTAACAGGTGAGAAAGTGCTTTGTAAATAAAGAAAGGTGCTAGGTAGGTTTATTCTGTATATATGCTCACACATACACAGAAAGGACTATCAGTGCCCATTTAATTGGAACTTGAATGAGCACCTTGGGGAAATTTCATGGCCTTGTGGACTTCAGTACATGGATCCAGTGTCATAGATGATCTGGCTCAAAGGAGGATTCTTCATTCAGAGCTAACTTCCGGCCTTTCTCTCTGAATGAACAGTATTGGGGTGTCCTGCTGGATCTCAACTCCCGAGGGAGTGGCCCTGTGGCCATAAGCAGGGCTGGAATGCTGCTGCCCAAGCACAGCAAAAACCAGGCAGCAAAAAGCTAAAATACTGTCAGGTCTTCATTCATTACTTTCCCACTTGCCTCCCATTAAACTCCTGCACCATCAAAATACCCATGATTCCCTCAAACAGAGCATGAGGTCCTGCCCCATGAATGTTGTATCTGTTGCTTCCCCTGCCTCTGTCTCTTCACCTTCTCTACTTATTAAATCTGTCTCATCCTTCAAGGTTCTGTGTAGTGTTCTCCTTTGTGGGACACAGTCCTCAAGCTCCTAACCCAATCAGAACTGCCTGCCTGCCCCTGTCGCCACGGTGGGTCTTTGTCCTGTGCTTTTTGCCCCACCGTGTGGGTTTTCTATTAGCATTCATGATGTACACCCTCTCCCTGCATACTCGGTGGATTTCTCGGGGTCAGAAACCACATCTGATTCCTCTCGGTGGCCGGGTCTCTAGTATCGCTGCTGGTGCATAGCAATTTATGTATTGAATGTTGAATTGCATTTGCCCTGCCCCTCAAAGTGTTAGAGAGTGATGTGCAGAAACCGTGGGAGGGGAGGAAAAGAAGAAACCTTCCTTTTTCATATTTACTTAAACCAAATCCATTTTTGGTTTTGCCTTGTATAGCAGCTAATTTGAAAATCTAAAAAACTGCCCCACTGTGACTGGCAATTTGCATGTAAGTTTAATTAGGACGACTTTCTAAGTGTTTCAGTCCTGCCAAAATGGGGCATTTCTTTGCTGTCTCCTAAGTGACTCTAGGAAATCTTTACAGAAATGGTTCCTGGCCAAGTGGACATGCAGGCAGCTCTGCTCAGGGGCTTAGCCTCATAAAATACCCTTGTGTGTTAATCTCCACTAGTTTACTTCCATGAGAAGGTATGACTTCACACTCTGCAAAGGACCAGTGGTCCTGTTTCTTAGATGCATTTTCACATGTTCCCTCAGAGAACATTGTGACCAAGGGGAGCATTTCTTCCATTAATTCTTAGTGTGAGGTCTTTGGACCACCAGGGATTTGCAGAAGTGGTAAGCAAGGCTCTTTGATGCTTTTCAGTGCTTCAGAAAGCCTGTGGTAAGGGCGCAGGACCTACTATGTGTCTTGTTCTCTTGTTTTTTATTTCATTCAATGTGGTAGCAGTGGGTTGTTCATGCTAATAATAAGTGACTATATTTAATTTTTTAGGTCAAAGCATTTTAAAAAAATTGTTGTTTAGTCACTAAGTCATGTCCAACTGTTTGCAACCCCATGGACTGCAGCACACCAGGCTCCTCTGTCTTCTACCAACTCCTGGAGTTTGCTTAAACCCATATTGGTGAGTCTGTGATGCTATCTAGCTATCTCATCCTCTGCCACCCCTATCTCCTTTTGCCTTCAATCTTTCCTAGCATCAGGGTCTTTTCCAATGAGTCAACTCTTTGAATCAAGTAGGCAAAGTATTGGAGCTTCAGCTTTAGCACCAATCCTTCTAATGCTACTCAGGGTTGATTTTCTTTAGAATCATTTATACAATAATATTTACACATTTAATGGATGCAGTTTGATGGGGCTTTGGCAATTGTGTACAGTCATATAGCTGCTATCACAGTCAAGGTACAGAGCATTTTCATCATCCCCAGGAGTTTTCTCAAGCCCCATCACAGTCAGCACCCTCTCCAGATCCCATGCTCCAGGCAACTGCAAATCTTGTCATTATAGTTTTGCCTTTCCTAGAATTTTATATAAAATGAAACAACACAGTATATTGTCTTTTGTGTTTAACGTCTTTTACTCAATGTCCAGGTTTTGAGATTCATCTATGTTGTTGCATGTATCAATATTTTTGTTTCTTTTTATTGCCTAGCAGTATATCATAGCATAACTATAATTCATTTGTCCATTCACTTATTGAAGAACATTTGGACTGTTTTCAGATTTGGGCTGTTAAAAATATGTGACTATGAATAATTTTGCTATAAACATTTGCACACAAGTCTTTGTGTGGACATATTTTTCTGTTTTTCTTGGGTGAATACCTAGGAGTGAAATTGCTGGGTTATATGATGGGCATACATTTAACCTTATAAGACACTGCCAAACACTTTTTCAAAGAGACTGTGCCATTGTGTATTCCCACCAGCAGTGCATGAGAGTCTGTTCTCCCATCTCACAAACTGGTACTGACAGGCTTCTCAATTTTACCGATTCTAGTGAGTCTGCAATGATATTCCATTGTGGCTTTAATTTCCCTGATGACTAGTCAATCATGTCCATATTGGCTAGTCACATATCTATGTTGAACAGGTACCTTTTCAAATCTTTTACCCATTTTTAAATGCGTTATTTGCTTTCTTATTATCCTGGAAACAAGTCCTTCACCAGTTAGGTATTTTGCAGGTACTTCTTCCTAGCCTGTGGCTTGTTTTTTCACTTTTAAATGTGTCCTTAGATGAATAAAAGTTTTTAATTTTGATGAAGTCCATTTTCTTATATATATATATTTTATAATTCATGCAGTTTGTGTCATGTTTTGGTAATCTTTGCCAACACAATATCACAAAGATTTTCTCCCATGTTTTCTTCTAGAAATTTTATTATTGCAGTTCTTATGTTTAGGTCTATGATCCATTTGACTATTTTGTATATGGTATGAGGTAAGGGTTACAATTCAATATTTTCCTCCATGATTATAGGATCTTTCTTAACACTATTCATTCCTCATTGAAGTACCTTGCACTTTTATAAAAAGTCAATTGACTGTATGACTGAATGCAAATTTATTTCTGGACTCTTTTCTCTTCCACTGATTTATATATTTATAATTATACCAGTGCAACAGAGTTTTGATTACTTGATTATAGAAATTGGGGAATGCAGTTTCTTCAAACCTTGTTTATATTTTAAAGATCACTTTTTTTTATTCTTTGCTTTTCCATATAATTTTAGAATCAACTTATCAATTTCTTTAAGACAAGCTTGCTAGGATTTTGATTGGGCTTGCATTAAATCTACAGATCAATTTGGAGAAAATAAACATTTTAACAATGTTGAGATCTATGAACATGGTATATCTTTGCATTTACTTACGTTTTCTTTAATTTCCCTTAATAGTATTTTGTAGTTTTCAGAGTACAGATCTGGCATATTTTTCTTTAAATTTATTCCTAAGTATTTTTCATACTGTTTGTAAGCAGATTTGAATTTTCTTTTTTAATTTCCCAGTTGTTCATTACTTTTATGTAGAAATACAATAGCTATTTTAATAAACTTTATTTTGAAAAAATAATAGATTCACAGGAACTTATAAAAGTAGGACAGAGGCCCCATGAACCCTTCACCCAGTTTCCCCCAGTAGTTACAGTAAAATATTAAAACCAGGAATTCGACATTGGCACGACGTGTGTGTATCAGTATCATATGTATATATTCATGTGACAGGCACCACCGTTCAGACGCAGAGCTAGTCCCTCACGGCAGAGATCTCCCTGTACTGCCTCTTCATAATGCCAGTCATCCCCCTCTTCCACCACCCCTACCCTCTGGCAACCGCTAATCTGGTTTCTATCACCATAACTGTATTATTTCAAGAGTGTTATAGATATGGAATCATACAGAATGTGGCCTTTTGAGCTTGGCTTTTTCACTCAGGATGTACCATTGAGATCAATCCAAATGGTTGTATGTATCAATATATCTTTTCTCTTTATTGGCTAACGGTATTCTATGGTATGAATATACCCCTGTTTGTTTGAATGTTCACTTACTGAGAGAGCTTTTGGTTGTTTTCAGTTTGAGGATGTTTCAAATAAAGTGGCTAAGAACCATCTTCTATAGGTTTTTGTGTTGACATAGATTTTCTTCTCCCTGGGGTATGTGCCTATAATTATTTACCAATGTTTACGTTTTAGAGAAACTGCCAAGCTGTTTTTCAAAGTGGCATTCCCACCAGTAACGAATGAAAGACCCAGTTTCTTTGCATTCTTGCCAGCATTTGATATTGTGATTATTTTTAAAATTTCACATCTAATAGATCTGTAGTGATAGTCCATCATGATCTTATCTTGCAGCTCTCTAATGGCTAGTGATATTTAACATCTCTCCATATATTTATTTACATCCCTAAGTCCTCTTCAATAAAATGTCTCTTCGTGCCTTCGCCCATTCTCTAGTTGGATTGTTTGGTTATTTTACTGTGGAGTAAACTCCATTTGTGAGTTTTAAAATATATTCTAGATATAAGTTCTTTTTCAGATATGCGGTTTGCAGATATTTTTTCCCAGTCCATGCTTGTCGTTTCATGATCTTACGAGGTTCTTTTGTAGAGTAACAGCCTTTAATTTTGATTAAACCCAATTTATCAATTTTTTATTTTATGGGTTATGTTTTTCATATAAGAACTTTTTACCAAGCCCTCGGTCTTTAAATTTTTTTCTCTGTTATTGTCTAAAATTTTTATGGTTTTATGTTTTACATTTAAATCTATGATCTATTTAAAATTAATTTTTGTAAAATATATGAAATTTAAGTTTTTTTGTCTTTTTTTTTTTTTTTGCCTTTAAATATCCTCTTATGTTTGTCCCAGTTGATGTTCTTTGAACTTGATAACATGTTCTATTTTTCTGGTTCTATGTGTATTAAATAATTTTGGATAATCTTCTGGACATTATGCATGTAAAGTTGTGTAGATTCTGAAATTTAGCAATTTTCTCTGATGGATATTAATCCTTTTATTTTATCAGGCAATTATCTTCAGTTCAGTTCAGTTCAGTTCAGTCGCTCAGTCGTGTCCAACTCTTTGTGACCCCATGAATCGCAGCACTCCAAGCCTCCCTATCCATCACCAACTCCCGAAGTTCACTGAGACTCACATCCATCGAGTCAGTGATGCCATCCAGCCATCTCATCTTCTGTCATCNGGGGGATTTCCCATGCCAGGTGTTCACTTGAACTGGGTGTGAACTCTGATGTCTGTTGTAATCCCAAAGTTAATAATAATATGTTAGTTATGAGTACTAATTATGTGCTAATCAGTGTTCTAAGGGCCTTAATGGATCATCTCATTTAATTTTCATGGTGCTATGGTTTGGACTGTCTTGGTATAACAATATTGTAAATAAGGAAACAAGCATGGAAATGTTAGTAACAATAGAAGCAATATTCAAACCCAAATCTGGGCAATGCCAAGCTTAGGCTATTGACTTTATGCTACAACAAGGCCCCTTAAAAGAATTTGACTCTGAATGAGTTTCTGCTCCCTTCTTTTCTTGGTCCACAGGAGGACACTGACTCTGTTCCTCCTGGTTCACTCGGACGCCACAGCATCTCTCAACCTCATCCTTTGGAGGGATAAGGGAGATCTGGGGCATCCCTGCCAGCCTCTCCCTGCTGTGGGCTAGCGAGGATTCCTCAGCCAGCTGCCAGGCTTTAGACCATCAGGGTGGCCAGACATTTTGCATTGCCTGCACCTGGGGGCTGTGGGGGGACACTCGCATCAAGTGCTCTGTTCACAGGCCAACAGAAGTCTGAGCAGCTGTGCTAAGGCACTGGGCTCACTCACAAGGTTCATAGCCCTTCCGACCTAAACATCCCTTTGAGGAGCACACCTTCTCACTCGCCAGGTCCTCTCTTCTGAGAACACGGCCCACCAGGAGAAAGGTCAGCAGACACCTCTGATCCTTTTATGTCCATCATGCCTGATGCTCTGAGATGGAGGGTGGGGAGCCGGAGTCATGGCCCTGGAAACTTTACAAATCATCGGCTCTAACTCCCTATGGTGGTTCTAGAGCTGTGTCCACAGTTCTCTGATATGATGCCCCTCAAGAGGCAGAGCTCAGGCCCCTTCTTCCTGAGTACCGACTGGACTTAGTGACCAGCCCACTAGGGAGTAGAATGTGGCAGAACTGATGCATGTCATTTCTAAGATTGTCTTATAAAAAGACGGTTGCTTCTGTCTTGAGTTCTCCATCTCTCTCTGTCTCCATCCCTCTCTCTCTGGAATCACTTATTTTGGGGAAGTCAACTGCTGGGTTGTGAGACAGCCCCTGGAGTGAGAAACCAAGGCCTTCTTGCACTTGCATGAGTGAGCTTGGAAGTGGTCTTCTGAGCCTGCCAGCAGCCTTGGGAGCCAGCCTGGAAGCAGTGGCTCTCCCAGCTGAGCCTCAGCTGGCTGCAGCCCCAGTGGGTGGTGGATGATAGGCATCCTGACTGCAGCCTCTGGAGATCCCTGGAGCTGAGCCCACACTAAACCTCAGCCAGATTCCTGACCCACCGTGAAACTGTGGAGAAAGCAGGAGATAGTGTCGGTGTGTGAAGCCACTACCCAGGGGCCATGTGTCAAGCCACTCTCTCACTGTGCAGCCACTGCGGANGGCATCCTGACTGCAGCCTCTGGAGATCCCTGGAGCTGAGCCCACACTAAACCTCAGCCAGATTCCTGACCCACCGTGAAACTGTGGAGAAAGCAGGAGATAGTGTCGGTGTGTGAAGCCACTACCCAGGGGCCATGTGTCAAGCCACTCTCTCACTGTGCAGCCACTGCGGAGAACCGAGGCCCTGCTGGGGGAAATCACCTACCCATTTCCACAAATGATGAGTTGGTTCTTGAAATGAACTTAAATATTTTGACTTTCTGTCTAGTTCTCTTTCCACTACATCAGATTCCCTCTGGCTCCCATTTCCACTAATGGATGAGAAGAAATTAATCTGGCAAAGCTCTGAGAGTGCCCGCCGCTGCCCCCCACCATGAGCGCAGGTCTTTTGGTTCTGAGTGGTGTGGACACAGCCAGTGATGCCCCAGGGCCTAGGGTTTGGTGTGGGGGTGGGGTGGAGCACAGAGCATCCCTCCTGGGGCCGTTTGAGAGGGTAATGGCCCCTAATCTGCCCCCCTTCCCAGGGTTCATGTTGGGCTGACGTGGGAAGTTCCACCCATGCATATGAATTTTGAATTTAATACAGAATTTACCACCCAGAAATGACTATGTGAAGTAAGTATAATTTGCCTGTGTTTATTTATTTTTATCATGAACTTAAGCAAAGTTTATGAAAAAAAAAGGAACCTGATGATCATGAGACGTAGCTATTTTACATCTCTCTAAATTCTCTTTGTTGGTATTCTTTGCACAGCTGGAGTGGCCCGTGCACACTATTTAGAGTTTTGCCTTCCTCACTCAGCAAGTGTCTGTTGTGCCCCAGGCCCTGTTCCGTTGAGAGAGTCTGCTGTGCCTGGCACTCTCTCAGACCACCTTCCCATTTGCCCAGCTTGCCCCCTCGCCTTCGCTCTTTGTGGGGTAACCCCAGTCTCTGACCCCTGGCTCCACCCCAGCCCCTCTCCAACCCAGGCCCTCTCTGCCTGGGCCACTCATTGGATCTCACGGTGTGGCAAACTAGGAGACCTGGCACTCTCCCTGCTTACACTGGGGCTGGCCAGTGCTCAGGAGGCTGCATGGCCTCCAGTCCTTCTGAATCTGGAGGAGGGGCTGAGGAATCTGCCTTTTTACACATTCCTCTGGAGGCACTCAGGACCATCTGTGAACTACAGCTCTGCTCTTGCCTGTTGTTTATCGTATGGAGCTCTTCATAACAGCTTCATTGGCCTGGCTTTTAGCAAACTTCACAGAGACAGTCAGAAGTAACCTTCAGTTTCCTGAGCCAGAGTCCTCAGTCGGACTGGGTCTTCCTGCCACCCCAGCGATCTCCTCACCGTCCCTCTTTATCTCCTCCCGTGACCTGCTTTCACTGACAGCAGCGGGAGGTCAGAAGCTAGGAGGGCGTTCTCCAGTGTTAGTCCACTGACTTCCTGATGGAAGCCCTAGAGAGCGGCTTCTGAGGGAGGAGCTGACGATGATCGATCACAGTGCATGCGTGCTCCGTCACTTCAGTCATGCCGGACTCTTCGCGCTCTATGGACTGTAGCCCACCAGGCTCCTCCATCCATGGAATTCTTCAGGCAAGAACACTGGAGTGGGTTGCCATGTCCTTCTCCAGGGATCTTCCCAACCCAGCGATCAAACTCACGGTTCTTACATCTCCTGCAGTGGCCAGTGAGTTCTTGTACCACTAGGGCCACCCAGGAAGCCCATCAACCGCAGTAAGGGCTGAGCAGTCACTCCTGGCCTCTGTGAGTGGGCTTTCTGTGCACTGTACATTTGGGGTGGGTGACAGAGCAGGAGGTGTGCAGCAGGGACCATGGGGAGAACTTGAGGACGAGGTTCCCATAGTGTCCTCTCGTTGCACCCCACCAGCTCCCCAGCACTTCCAATCTGCTGCCTCCCCCAAGTAGAGCAAACCATCCATCGCCTTTCTGGGGTCCACACGATATCCCTGCTTCTCTCTGAGGGCAGGCAAGTCCCCACCCTGGGCCTCAGTGGTCCCAGACATACATGGGGGCTCCAAGGAAGTACTTTTCAGCTCTGAGATTCTGTCATATTTGCCGCAGGTAGAGGCATCTCTCTGTACCTCCTAGATCCTGTCCCAGATGTGACCACATTTTCTCCCAGGGGAGGTCTTGAACCCACAGCCTTACAGGCTCCATTTACTCTCCTATAAATAAAGAACAAACCAAAGCTCCTGCCTCCAAGTTCCATTGAACCTGTCAGGCTGAAGTGTCTATCAGAGGGGAGATTGGAGCAAGAGGGGCTTAGTAAGTGACCCAGGCTACAAGCTTGCCGCAGACATCTGTTTACTTTCCCACTCTGAGTGCCCTCCAAGGGAGGCTGGGGCCACGGAGCAGCAGTCAGCTCCTGGCTTTGTAGCTCTGCTTTGAGGCCAGGCTTGTCTGACTTGTCCCCAGACGTTCCTCCTAACCCCCTGCCTACTGAGAAAGAGCCCCACCAGCTCTATGCACCGGTGGTTGCACAGTGGGAGATGTGATCAGAATCTAAACACAGCCTGCAGAGACGACCAGAAGTTTGACACGGGCCCAGGCAGGAACCCACAGTCCTAACAGCTGCTCTCCCCCACATAACAGACAGACTCAGCCACAGCCTGGAAATAACACGCTAGGTGTCATCTATGTCACCTGCCACCCTCTTGCCATCTCTGTCTTCCTTGTGATGACATTTGGGGTCTTGTGAGATGTCAGTCGAGGGAGCAATCATCATTCACACAGAAACCAACCCTGTGTCCTCCGTCACATGCTCACTTCCCTCTCGCCAGTCGCCCAGACCCCTTGGCTGCCCTTGAGAAACCCTTGGGCCACCCACGAGGATAGACAGAGCCACATGAGGGAGTCAGGCCACAGACTTCTCAGACTTGGGGCATTTGATCTGGATCTGAAACTGTTCCATTAATTTGATCCTGACTTCAGTTTTCCCTGGTAGCTCAGCTGGTAAAGAATCTGTCTGTAATGCAGGAGACCCTGGTTCGATACCTGGGCCTGGAAAATCCCCTGGAGAAGGGAATGGCTACCCACCCCAGTATTCTTGGGCTTCCCTGGTGGATCAGATGGTAAAGAATCTGCCTGCAATGCAGGAAACCTCGGTTCGATCCCTGGGTTGGGAAGATCCCCTGGCAGAGGACATGGCAACCCACTCCAGTGTTCTTGCCTGGAGGATCCCCATAGGCAGAGGTGCCTGGTGGTCTACCATCCATGAGATGGAAAAGAGCTGGACATGACTGAGTGACTAAGCACAAGCACATGTCCACAGCTGGGGACTAATTCCATAATTCCTGACTTTTACAGAGGGCAGCAATAGACCTCAGAACAGAGTGGATGCAGGGAGCAACCACAAATGGGAGAGAATCTGACTCTGGATCTGACTCTGACAGCCAAGGTGGGGGATGGGACAGAAAAGATTGACCTCACTCCAAAAGAAGATGATCCACAGATGTGATTGTCACAAGTGTGTGATCAGGGTCATGACTGACATGAGCGTTCTCGTCCTGGCTCTGTCACCCTGGGCAAGTCATGCACTCTGTCTGGGCCTCAGCCATATTTGCAGAATGTCAGGATTCACTGATTGACAGCCAAGTGTCATCCCAACATTTATGTTCTATGTTTTGTTTCTATTCTGTGAGTGTCCAGTTTCCAAAGGCTATGTTGAAGGGGGGAGTGGCTGGGGAGACAGGAAGAGGAGCCTGGATGGTGAGTGTCCAGGGGAGTGTGCACGGGGTGCTATTTCCCGAGATCAGAGAACGGCCTCTTCTGACCCTCAGAGAATCTAAGCAAGTCCCCAGCTGGAGTATGGCTGGACCAGGGCTGGGTTCATATTTTGCTCTGTTCTTTCTATGGAATCATCTCTGCCCTTTCCCTTCTGGCTCCACATGTCAAGACCCTACCATCCTCTAAGCCCCTTTGCAGTGTCATCTCCTTCACGCGGCCTTCCCTGGGGCTCTTCCCACCAGAACCCCTACAGCACTTAGTTCACCCTTCTCTTGCCCCCTTAACTTCTTAGACTAGAGACATTCTGGCTGCCCCAGTGGCCCAGGAAGCCCCTTGAAGGCTGGGCTTCAACATGATAAGTCATTCTCTTCCTGCCCAGCACAATGAACAACAGCAATAGGTTCCACCGATTGTGGAATTGAAATTACTTAGAGGCCTCAACATGTGAGCTCCCCAACTCTGCCCCCAGCCCCCGTCAGGCCTCAGAGATGAGACCATGGAACCCTCATCTGAGCTCCTGGAGTATATGTCCCTGTACGGTCAGGCCCATGGCCCAGCACACAGGAGGCTGCAAGGGAACCACACTGTCTATTATATTTTAAAGGGGCCTCTCCTGCAGGGGGCTCCTCGGGCAGGCAGGAGAATGGGGGACAGGAGCCCCTGCCCTTGCCTATGGAGAAGAGTTTGCTGAGGACGCCGAGGACTCCAACCCTCTGAGTTATGGTAGCTGTAGACCCTCCATCTTTCCGTGTCCTATTTTCACCTACAGCAACCCGAGGTCAGAAGAGGAGACTCTGTCATGGATCAAGGATCATGCTCATGGTCCATTCACTTCCTGTTAGAAGCCCAGTAAGGACACGGACAAGTATGGCGTAAGCCCTCCCTGGCATCTCACTCTGTATGAGGCATGTGGAAGGGACTCCACGAATGAGTTTTAGAGTCGGGTAGAATCTATTTTTCTTGTTTGTTCCAGAGCTGTTAAACTTTGAGAAGGACCTCAGAGCTCACACACTGAGTCCAGTCCCTTTCGTGGGCATGGGCTGTGCCTGAGCGTCCCCAGAAGGAATTGTTCAGAATCACCTTGAGCCACGGACGCACACTCACTGCATGCACTGTGACCCCCACTCTGCTTTTAGCAAGTGGCAGCACAGCGGGAGCAGAGGAGTGTGGGCTTCAGAGTCAAGAAAGACCTGCGTTTGAATCCTGGCTGCATATCTTCTAGCGTGTTGCCTTGACGCTCTTCACTTTTCTTACTGATAAGAGGGGTAACATTGCTAGCCACTCTGCAAGGTTGCTATTTTATTGAAAATCAGATCATGTTGGCAGATGCCAGAGCACGAGAAATGTTGAGGCCATCACTACCTTCCTTCTTGATCAGGGAGGGAGATAGGATTTGTCCCTGGGGGACCAGTGAGACACTTCCACAGCTCTGATTACATCCATGTGCCCTCCCCAGTTGTCTTTAAGTGAGGCTGCGTGTGTGTGTGCTTAGTCACTTCAGTCATGTCTGACTCTGTGTGACTCTATGGACTATAGCCTTACAGGCTCCTCTGTCCATGGGATTCCCCAGGCAAGAATACTCGAGTGGGTTGCTGGGCCCTCTTCCAGGGGATATTCCTGACCCAGGTAAACTCACGTCTCTTACACCTCCTGCATTGGTGGGTGGATTCTTTATCACTGAGTCACCTAGGAAGTCCCTAAGTGAGGTTCCTTTCATTTCAGTTCAGTTCAGTCTCTCAAGTGAACTGTGTCTGACTATGACCCCATGGACTGCAGCCTGTCCATCACCAACTCCCGGACCTTGCTCAAACTCATGTCCATTGAGTTGGTGATGTCATCCAACCATCTCATCCTCTGTCGTCCCCTTTTCTTCCTGCTGTCTATCTTTCCCGGCATCAGCGTATTTTCCAAGGAGTCAGTTTTTCACATCAGGTGGCCAAAGTATTGGAGTTTCAGCCTCAGCATCAGTCCTTCCAATGAATATTCAGGACTGATTTCCTTTAGGATTGACTGGTTGGGTAAGTGAGATTGCCCAGGGGAAAAAGTTAGAAGGAAGTTTGTCTTGTGGGTAGCTGGGCTTCCTTCCGTTTGAGTGTGGTTTGGCATCGAGGGGCCACAAGGGAGTGTGCCCCAGGGTCTCCTCTGGCAGAATCTGGGTCCCTGGGTCCTTACCTGACCAGTCACTGACCTGGGACAGCCCCTTATCCCCCTAGGCATGGGGAGGGTAACTCCTGGCTCATTTGCAGCTCTGGGCTGTAGCAGACATCCATGTGAGGATTTTATACACACAGAAGTGCTGGGTAAACACCAGGGTCACCTCCGTTTTACTGTGAGCACTACCGTTTCCTTAAAGAAGTTTTAAGAAATAAAAACATTTGCACTATGTCTTGGTTCAAAACTTTTTTCCTTTTTAAACGGCAGGAAAAAAGGAGGGAACAAGCTTACAAAGAGAAAAAAGGATGCGAGCCAATAGCTCCAACTCCATTGTTAGACAAAGAGAAGACGTGAGGAACAGAGACTGGTCTCCAAGGGAGTTTGCCTGAGCCAAGAGGAGCTTCGGCCAACCCTCTGGGCTGGGGGCCAGTGCTTCCTCAGGGGCGCAGCGCCCTGCCCGCCTTCCCAGGTCTGGCTTCTCCCTCTGTGTGGAGGCAGGAGGTCATCCTTCTCTTGCCTCCCATTCCTATCGTACTGTGGAGCTGGCTCGACTTCCTTCACCTTCCACATTTCTCTGACCTGGGACTTATTTGCTCACCGGTTTCCTGCTCTGCTCAGCTCCCTTCCAGCCCAGGTTCCACTGCTGCCCTAGAGCTGGCGAAGCCCTGGAGGAGGCCTGCTCTCTCTCCCCTCCCTGTGGGCCCATCCAGGCCAGGTGGTGGTCCCCAGGCTGCCTGTGGTTGAGGATGCTGACCTCCCTGGCCTAGGCCTGTGGCACCTTCCTCAGGCTGCAGGCTGGGTGGGGGCCTTGGCAGTGAGCATGCCTGAGACCTGAAATCCATCCAAGGCCCAGTTAGAAACGGATGGGGGTGTAGAGCAGACCGGAGAGCTTTTGGGTGGGCGGCTGTCACTGGCAGCCCCTGCAACCTTACCGAGGCCCAGGTCAGAGTGCTGATGGATGGGGAGGCTGACTGGGAAGAGGCTTTCAGATGCCCCCGCTACCTTGGGAGTGAACTACCTGCTGGCTGGTGGCCATGCTGGCGTTGGCTCCTTTTGAGTACAGTGTTAAAAAACAGATGGAGTTGATGGGAAGGTCTGGCTCCAGGGAGGAGGTGGAACACATTTCCCTGTCCTGGTGGGGTAACCAGGTGACTGGGACATGCACACCTAGGGAGGAGAGATCAGAGCCCACAGGCACCTCACTATCAGCCGCTATGATCCCCTATTTTGCAGATTGGGAAACTGAGGCCCAGAGAGGGGAGTGTGCTGCACTAAGTCGCTTCAGTTGTGCCCGACTCTGTGCAACCCTATGGACTGTAGCCTATCAGGCTCCTCTGTCTGTGGGATTCTCAAGGCAAGAATATTGGAGTGGGCTGCCAGTTCCTTCTCCAAGAGAGGAGAGAAACCCATGCAATAGCAAAGCCTGGTCAGGAGCCCAGGCTCCGAGGCTGCCCAGCCCTCTGCCCTCCTCCCTCACCCCCTGCGGCCTCATACCAAACCAAGCAAATCCAAGTGCCCAATGCAACAGTGCCCCAAAAGGTTGTAAACCAGCTGACTGGAGTGGGGGTGCACTTTCTCAAAGAGGAAAAGTGTTTGACGACTGACTGTGTCTCCCGGTGCATGAAGGTCCCCACCTCCCCAGGCATAAATCAGGTTGGACCTTCCTGAAGAGGCTCTTGTTCTCCCACTTGATTCCCAGTTGCTGGAGATGTCAATAAAGTGATCATCCAAGCAGATGCATGGCGGGAGATTTTGGGGTCAGGGAGGGACCTCAAGGAGGTCAGCTTTCAGGATGAGCTGTTCTGACATCTCAGACCCGTTTGTCTCCATATATCCAGTTGTGCACGTTCTCTTGTTTTCTGACGCCATCTCCCGTGGGGAGCAGTGAGGCCAGGTGGGTGGGGTGGAGGAGCGGATCTGTGGGTGAGGTGTGAGAGGGTATTTGATGTGGGGCCCCTTGAGGTGGTGGCGAGTGGAAGACCATGTGGCTCTCACGTAGCTGTCCATCCTCCCACTCTCTCCCTTCCCGTCTGTTTCTCCCCCAGGCCACAGCCTCCAGATTGCTCTCCCCATCGCTCTCTCTCCGCTTCCGTCTGGGCTCCCCATTGCTTCCATGATAAACTCTCAGCTCTTTCACTGCATGGTTTCACTTGCTGTATCTTTTGTTGCCACAGACCACTCACCATTCTGAAAACCTGCACTCTGGGCTTTCCCTGCCTGCCTCTGCAAGCCCGCCTGCTTCCCTCCTCCAGCCACGGGAGCCTCCTTTCAGTCCTTGGACCCAGCAAGCACAGGCGCCTCTGCACCTGCCGTCCGCTGCCTGAAGCCCTTTCTGCTAGCCAGCCCTGCCTCCAGCCCCAGCTTGACCTGGCACACTCCCGCCTCCCTCTGACACCTACTGAACTTCTCTGGGTGTGCTCCCTGGGCACCTGCCTGCTTTCCTCTCACCTGCTCTTCTCCACAGAAATACTCAGGACTCTCACCCCTTCATGAGGATGAACTGCTCAGTGAAGGGGAAGTTGCTTGGTTGTGTCCAACTCTTTGTGACCCCATGGACTATACAGTCCATGGAATTCTCCAGGCCAGAATACTGGAGTGGGTAGCTGTTCCCTTCTCCAGGGGAATCTTCATAACCCAGGGATTGAACCCAGGTCTCTTGCCTTGTGGGCAGATTCTTTACCAGGTGAGCCATCAGGGAAGCCCAAGAATAGTGGAATGGGTNACAGTCCATGGAATTCTCCAGGCCAGAATACTGGAGTGGGTAGCTGTTCCCTTCTCCAGGGGAATCTTCATAACCCAGGGATTGAACCCAGGTCTCTTGCCTTGTGGGCAGATTCTTTACCAGGTGAGCCATCAGGGAAGCCCAAGAATAGTGGAATGGGTGGCCTATCCCTTCTCCAGTGGATCTTCCCAACCCAGGAATCAAACTGGGGTCACCTGCATTGCAGAAGGATTCTTTACCAGCTGAGCTACCAGGGAAACCCCGATGAACTGCTCAAGGGCAGGCCTATTCCTAGTTTACCATAGGCTGCCAGTCTAGCCTTTAGTGAGTGCTTAAGAAACCATTTGTTAAGTCAAAATCATCTTTCTTATTGCCCTGAGAGCTCCTCCGAGGCAAGACCTGTTTGTATCACCAGGATGACCGGGGCAGTACTGGCCTCATAGACTGCCCACAAATGCTTGGCCAATAGAATTTCAGTGATGCTGTTACTGGGGAAGTGATCAACAGTGTTTTTATTTTGAAACCTGTCCCACTTGTAAAAAGAAGAACTCCCAGTCTGTCTTGGTTACCAACCGTTTTTGGTTTTCAAACATGAAAAGCAATTGGCCCCAAGTAGAGAATGACAAATACTCAGGATGGGAGAGGGAGAGGAGGGCAAATCAGTTATGGGAGTCGGGGGATGATGGGGGCTGTCAGCCTCATCTCCTGAGCTTTCCTTCTGCAAGTGAGAGGGAAAACAGAGGAAGGCTATTCTCAGAAAATCCCATTTTCTCCTTAAGGCACCAGGAAAGTGCTGAATCCTTCTTTCACTGGAAGGCACCAGAGTCTATGAGCAGGAAGTGTCTCAGTTATACTGGAGGTGCTGCCTCAGGTTGCAGGGACCTTGTGAGCCACCTGAAAGAAACTCCTGCATTATTCAGAATTACAGTTTAACGATATTTCCAGAAGTATTCAATCTCTTCCCCAACTCTGGGCTTTCAGCAATTAAAATGAAATTATGTTGGTCATTGAACTGTACTTGTCAAGCACCTTAGTTCCTACTCTTCTGATATTTAAATTTTATTGGGACGGGGCAGATTAAACACATACACACATATACACACAGGTATGAGAAAACAAGAAAATATCAGTGTTCTCTGCAGATATTAACTCTGGGCAGATAAGGGAAGGCTTCTTGGAGGAGGCAAGTTTTGAGCTGAGGCCAGCCACAGAAGCTGGGGAAGGGCACTCCAGGCCGAGGGCACAGCCAGTGTGTGTTCAGAGCCAGCCTGCTGCTTCCACGGTCTGAAGAGAGAGGGAAGGAGGAAGAGGACCACAGGAGACGAGTGGGTCCCAGTGGTGGCAGATGGCAGATTAACTCAGTGATTTACAGAAAACGGGGCTTGGTGAAGAGAGAATGGACTCAGGAAATGGATTCTAGGTTAGGCTCCACCACCAACTTCCCCTGGGACAGGTGCTCTCAGTCTCTCCTCGGTGCTCGGCTTCACAAGTCTGGGGCATGTCTGGCCAGCCCAGCCCTGAAGAGGCAGGCTGTTGCCATGCACCTCTGCTGTGCAGCAGATGGAAGCCAGAGACACGTCCTCTGCTCCGTCCACACCAGTTTGCCAGAAGGAACCAGCACCCTTCCAGCTGCACATTCCTGGGGGTCTGGGCCGGGCCCCCTTTTAAGATGAAAACTGCTCCTCCATGGAGGTGACTCTTGCCTGCTGCCTTTCCTCAAGCCGGCGGCTGGTCTACAGCTGGCCAGCTGCTGACCCGGGCTCCAGGCTGATGGGGCGGCTGGATTGATAGGAAGCTCCGTGGCAGCCACAGGGGGCTCCAGCCTCCCGAGCAACTGGCCACGGCCCAGCACCTCCCTCCTGACTCAGCGTGACTGGAGTGTAGATTTTGGCGAGTGAAGGCCACTCACCAAACTCATGCGTGGCAACCAGGGACCACCCAGCCCTGAACAGTCGGCTCACCAGGTTCCAGGGAAGGTTATTTTCATGCGCGGATTTGTTTTTCCTGGCACTGGGATGGCCACGTGCTTCAGGGCAGTGACTGGAGGCGCCTCTGTGGGTTCTATTTACATAGCGAGGGGAGAGAGATACACTTTTTTGTGTCAACAGAAGGATGCTTGGGAACAGGACCGTTTATAACCCGTTAAACGGCCTGTCCCCACAGACGCCCGGCCCCTCCTGCGTGCGGATAATGTGTACAATATGTGGAGCGCTTTGGGCGGGCCGGCAGCACGCGCTGGCCAAGCACTCCTGTTCTGAATAACCCTCTGCGGCAGGGCCAGCTGGTTCATACTAGGGAGAGGCTTGCATGCCTCGCGCCCAAAGAATCCCAGAATCCCCAGGAAGTGAGGGGGATCCCCAAGGTCCTTAGCTCATGATCTCCTTTAAAGAGTCACCTCCTCCTACCAAGTGTGTCCAGTCTGAGCATTTTAGGACACCTCCAGGCCATGGACTCAGCTATTCTTTGTGGGTTTGCCCAGCTTGTAGAAAGCTCTCTTGGAATAGTCGAAGTCTGTCCTCTAAATACCCACATTCCCCTACAACCCTTTGGGGGTCAGATGAGTTGCAAGTCCCTCTCCAGGACTGTGCTGAGGAAGACAGTTCTCTCCATCTGGGGATCTGGGTTAAACTGCTTGAGTCTCTTCAGCTGTTTCTCCTACCATCTGGTTCTGATCTCACCACCATCTATCTGAGCCCCATTTGATTCCCTGGAAATGTGGGTCCCAGAGAGGGCCTGGGAGAGTCCCCACAATCTCTGAGAGGCAGGCGGGCCCCTCTACCGAGAGAGAGGGGAAGAGGGATAGGCTCCAGGTCCCCTCTGGTCACATGCTGGAGATCCACTGGGGTCCCACTTCTCTCCTGCCCTCAGGCTTCGAGTGTCCAGCCTGCCAGCACGTGGGGCCCTGGAAAGGGCATTCCATGGGTCTCGGAGCTGATGGTTGAGGAAGGTCTGGGTCTGCCGACCAGCTGCTCATACTCTTCCCATTCTTCATCTCCCTTCGTGGGGAAAATGCAAGTTCTAAACCAGATCAATAAGACGTTAGTAACAACAAGAAACCCTCACCTGCGCATGTGCCTCAGGCTTACTCTCTAAGGCTCCAGCCACCTGGAGCTGGGCACAGCGAGAGTTCCCACCCTAGTACAGCTAGGACACTGAAATCCAGGGGGTGACATGATGTGGTCATCCCACAGGGAGACAGCAACACTGCCCAGGAAGAGAGGCCAGATTAAATACGTCTCCCTGCCCTCAAGCAGCTCAGCCTAGCAGGAGAGCTATGCTGTGCTCACAAGCAGACATCCAAAGACTTGGGCATGAGGTGGGGGTGGGAGGAGGCCTCAAGTTGTACCCCTTCTCCGCTCCATGAAGCCCCCTTTAGTTCACTAGGCAGTGGTCTAGGGTAAGGGCTGGGTGCTGTGGTCCCCAGGCTGCAATGTTCTGGGTCAGAAACCAGGGCCCGCCTGTGCCCTGCTAGGGCCTGGGGTGAGCTGACCGAGGGTGGTGGCAGGGGCCTGCTCTGCCACTCTCCTAGATGCCTGGAAGCCTGAGGGCATGACGACTGGCTGCTTTCCCAGAAAACACAGTTCAGTTCGTTGTCTGCCTGGCCTGTGCTTGAACCCAGGCCCAGGTCTGTCCCATGGCGGGGATCAACAGGAAGCCTCCTCCGCTACTGGAACCCAGGGAGGAGAACAGGCTCCCAGACCTGAGAGACCCTCTTTGTGGATTGGGGACCCTGGGCTAACCTCTCCAGCTCTGCTCTGCAGGCGAGGTGTCAGTGGAAGCTGAGTCTCCACTCCAGACCTCCGGGGCCTTCCCTGGGAACTGGGGATTTTGAGGGCTGTGTGCAGCTGCATTCAGAGCAGCGGGCCAGACTCTGGAGAACTCAGAGGAAGGACTTTGTTTTCAGGGAAGGAGACAGGGCAGGGGTCGCCACCCCCCTCCTTGATGAGTGAGTAGCCCCTCTCCAGCCTGTCTCTGCCAGGGTGGGGGCATGGGGTCGAGGGCACTGGAGTGACTCCCTGCCACCCCCACCTCTCAGTCTTTGAGCGGTGAGCATAGCACAGCTTGTGGTTGGTCATCCAGAGGAGACTTTCTGTGCCCTAGATCTGACCACAGTGAGCAGAGAGCTTTTTTCTGCTGGGAACAGTGGGGTAGGCCTGCTGATGGAAGGGAGGGCTGACTCTGAGATGTGCGAGTTTAAAAACACAGGATGATCTTGCAGGAAAACGAGGGTAGGGGTTGGGGGTTTAATTACGTTACTTCTAGACATGGAAGTTCTTATGATTGAGGAGCAAGGAAAAGAGCGCTCTATTTTCAAGATGGTGCGATGTTTGTGTGAGGGATGGGGGTGGAGAGGGGTGGGCAGTGGGCAAGGAGGTGGCCATGTCTCCCTCTTTGAGGCTTCTGCCCTGACCAAGGCCCATGAAAGGGAGAATGAAAAGACCTGATTTCTAATCCCAGCTCTGCCAAAGACTGCCTGAGCCTGACTCAATGTTCTCATCTGTGAAATGGGTTGTTAAAAATGTGTTGCCTGAAAAATCATCAAGTGGTGGCAATTGGATGTGAAGCTTTTTCAACTGTGAGGTGCTGTAGATTGGGACTGATGCTGTCCTCATCATAGACCTGGTGAAGGAGCCCCACCTTCTGGGACAGGGATGGGGAGGGGGAGGGGCAGTTGAATGGGCGCTCACGCCATTCCTTCCCCACTAGGAGGAGCACTTGGCACTTCCAGAGAATGGACTGTCTGTGTGGCTGGATGAGAGGGTGGAGGGGAGCAGAGTCTGCCCTGCTCTCCCCTCCTCCCGCCCCCACCATTGCTGCAGGCTTCCCTTAGGGCAAATGTCCATCAGAGCAGGACCTTCCGCCTCCCTCTGCCCGCTCTCCACCCCGCCCTAGCATTGGCAGGGTTTCAGATACCCAGGGCAATGGGGCTGGGGGGCAGAGGGGGAGGCCTGGCCGCCAGGAAGGGTGGGGCTGCCAGGCAGGCACCACCCAGCTGCAGTGTGACCCCGCCAGTCCCGGAAACTCTCCAAACCCTGGACCTCAACGGACATCCGGCAACTCAGAGGGGAGGCAGCAGGGCCTGCCAGGACAGAGGGCCTGTGGGATGCCTCTGAGGTCCCGTTGAGAAAGGAAGAGCTGTGTTTTATCCTACTCTGGAGTAAGAAGGCTGTGTGATGTCCTCCCAGTGTTAACAGAAGTAGCTGGGCGGCCTTCAGAAATGCTTTTCATCCCCAGATGCTGCCATTGGGCGGTGCACATATCCTGGATTTATTAATTTTTAAGAAGTTGCCACTTGTTGAAGAGTGTTTATCATGTGCTGGGCACTTGCTCAGCTTGTTCCCTACGTGGATCCTTCACCAGCTCAGGGAGACACAATGACATTATCATTGTGCCCTTTTCATAGACGAGGAAACTGAAGCTCAAGGGCAAGGGTTAATTGCTCAAGGTCACAGAAATACTAATTACTGGAGTCTGGATTCAAAACCAGGTAGGGCTGGCTGATTCCAGACCCCAGCTTCTTAATTTTCCTAGAAGGCAGGAACCATAGTTCACACACCCTTGCGGAACACCTAGTACCTGACAGGTATCCAATAAAGATGCATTGAATAGAGCTGGATACATTTTGGGTGGTCTGATTCTCTCGATTATAGTCTGATGAAATGACTGGGCAAAAGTACCTATCGCAGCGACAAGCATACAGTTGGTTCACATACACCTAAAGGTGAGACCCAGCTTTGCTCCTTTCTACATGCAATATCTGTACTCATGAATAATATTTTCAGAGAACACAGCCTCCCCATGGGTCTCTGCCCAGGCAACGCTATTAAAAGTCCCCATCAGACCTCGCCTTAGCGAGTGAAGGGCTTTGGGAGTCGGGTGGGGGGAAGTAAAGGAAGAGGCTGTGACTCTCTTCTCTTGGAGTCTGGGAGCAGGGAGGTAAGACACCTGCTTTCTTTGCTGACACCGCTGAGGGAGCCCTTCTGTCTGTCTGGATGGAGGTAACCTGGAGGCTTCTGGACCTAGAAGCTTGGCTTGTTCAGAGCTCTGAGAGGCTGGGTCTCGCTGTTTGGCCCAGGTGTGTGAGATGTGGTGACTGTGTCCCGCAGTGAAGCATGCTGAGTGAGTTGGGTCTTGTGAAAGAGGAAGGGGCCTGTGGTGGGACAGGTAGGCTGACTCCAGGTCCTCTCGTCCCCCCAGGGTGTGCACTTGGCCTGCTTCCTCATTCCCTGCCTCCTGGCCTGCCTGTCTTCAACTCTCCTTGAAGTGGTCAGGATAGAACTGTTCCATACTTCCAACAGTTCAAGCCTCTCCAGCTGGGTCTTATCCAATCCACACTGACGTGGAATCAGAGTCCAGGCAGAAAACATAACCTATTCCAGAAACCTCAGCCAAGGGAAACCAGTTATAAAGGCACTGGAAGAGATGAAAGGGCAGATGTGGGTGAAAGCTGGCCTCGAGAGTAGCAGCCACGGGAAAAAAAGGACACCATGCCTGCTGGAAGTCTGGAGCAGAGGGAGTGTTTCCAGAGCCCAGGGAGAGCTAGCGTCCTGGCGGAGGTTCCCTGGCAGGAATGGGGACCCTAGAGGTGATCTGCCAGATAGAGGGAGAGGGTGTGGGGAGAAAGCTCTGGTTTTTACCCTCCTCTTCCTTGTAGTCTCCTGATTGGTTGGGACTTGAGCAAATGCAGCCTGCAGGGGTCAGTCCCTCGTAAGTGTAAGCAAGGGCAGAGTGAGTGCGGAGACAAATGGGCAAATGACCTCCCTACCTCCAGCTTGTCAGACCTTTGGAAAAGAGCACATCTTTCCAAGCAGTAATCAGGAGCGTCAGCCCTGGAGAGTAAACTTGCCTCTGGAAATAGTCCCAGATCCAGTGATGGTTACTGCAGTTAGTGGTGAAGCCCAAGTGTTATGCCTGCTGGGAGCGAGCCGGGGAAAAGGAGGATCTGTGTGTGTGTGTGTGTGTGTGAGGTAGATCTGTCTCCTTACCTTTTCAAAGGATAAGAGTACCTCTGGTGCTTTTAATAGAGCACCAGTTTTCATGTTAGGTCATAATAGCAGTCTCTGGCGCAGAAAGCTCCATGGCAGGCCATGAGGCAGACCAATATGCCTGTTAAGAATAGGCACTGGCCTCAGGAACAGGATACCTGAGGCTAAGGCTCAGCTCAGACAAGTCACTTACCATCTTTGAACCTCAGGCTCTGTGTCTTTCAGATGGGGACTGTGCATTTTACAGGGTTCTGCATAAATGCAGGACAACATGTATGTGTGGGGGTTTGTAGACTACAGCGGGCTTGGGTAGAAAAGCCTGTGCCTGGGACACACACCATCACAGGAGAGTCTGCTTGTGACTTGATGAGTCCCCGTGGAGTGGGCGCCTCCACGTTTTATCATTGCGGAGTCAAAAAGCTCATTGCAGTCAGCTTGTCCAAGCTCTCTCCTAAAGGAGAGTCAGTTCTCCAAAGTTCTTGGAGATGATCTTTTCTACTTTTCCTCCTTCTTGCTTTCTCTCCTCCTCTCTTTCCATTTCTCTCCCCGCACCACCACCCCCCACCACCTGCCTGTTTTTCCATTCCCTCTTCCTTCCTCTCGTCCACAAATATTTGGAGCACTTTCTCTCTGGCAGGCAGTGTGCTGGATGCTGGATCCTGCAGCAGGAATGGAGACAGAAGTGCTCATGGAGCTTACGGTCTAGCACTTGAAAGTCTGCAAACAGTGTCTGTTGAATACCTCTAGTCACAGGATACAGGATGCTCACTACCTTAGAAGACAGTCTATATTGTGGGTTCATTTCCCCTTATTTAAACCAAATTCTGCCTCCATGGAATGCTTGTTCTGATCTCTGAAACAAGAGAGAATAAGTCTAACCCCATTTCCTATGTCACCGCCCTTAAAATGTGGGAAAATAAACATGGATTGCTCAGAAAATATTCACACTNCACAGAGACGGACATGACTGAAGCGACTTAGCAGGAGCAGCAGCAGGACCGTCAGAGATAACTGATATCTGAGGACCAGGAGGTAAGTAGATTGGCTCAAGGCCCGGCAGCCCAGCAACGGCAGAGTCAACTTCTGATGCTCTGGAAAGAGACCTAGACGATTACTTTCCAGGGCCCTGAGCATCTCCTACCCTGCCCTGGACTGTGTGCCTTCAGGCACAGGCACACGGTGGGTTGAGTGGTGCTCCGGGCTGGAATCTGTTCCTGATAGCCCATGGCTTTGTCAAAACCTCCTCCTGGGTGAATCGTGTCTGTGGCTTTAGTTGCTCTCCTTGGCATCTCCACAACGTTTGATTTGTGCCATTTTATTTAACTTAAAAAAAATATTTTTTGATGTGGGCCATTTTTAAAGTCTTTATTGAATTTGTTACAATATTACTTCTGTTTCATGTTTCTTTATTATTATTATTATTGGTCATGAGGCATGTGGGATCTTAGCTCCCTGACCAGGAAACGAACCCTTGCCCCCCGCATTGGAAGGCGAAGTCTTAGCCCCTGAATCACCAGGGACGTCCCTGTGCCATTTTAATAATCAAGATTTCATCTATAGTTGATGCCTCTGTAATTCTGATTCTAGACCAGAGGTAGGCAATTTTTTTCTAAAAAGTGCTAGATAGTAAATGCTTTAAGTTTGTGGTCCATTTGGTCTCTGTTGCAGCTGCTCAACTTCGCAGTTATTGATGCAGAAGCAACATAGGGTGTCAACAAATAGGGTGGCTATGTTCCAATAAAACTTTATTCACAAAAACAGGCAGTGGGCTGGATTTGGTAGCTACACTGTAGTTGGCTGACCTCTGCTTTAGAGCTCCTTGAAGACAAAGGCTCATTTGTTGTTATACAACCACAACCACTTTCCTCATTCTCTGCACCCACGTTGTGTTGACTATGTTTATATGTTTATACTTTGAGCTTAATAGGAATTCAGTGTTAATTCAATGAATGGATACATGAATGAGTTTCAAATGAAACCATTATAGAACTTGTTAGGTTTCAATTCAGATCCTTATCTGGAAGCAATATGATATTGTTGAGTCTAAGTTCATTGGGAAGAAGGGCTTCCCTGGTGGCTGAGATGGTAAAGAATCCGCCTGCCCATGCAGGAAATTAAGGTTCGATCCTTGGGTTGGGAAGATCCCCTGGAGAAAGAAATGGCTACCCACTCCAGTATTCTTGCCTGGGAAATCCCATGGACAGAGGAACCTGGTGAGCTACAGTCCATGGGGTCTTAAAGAGCAGACACAACTGAGCAACTAACACTTTCACTTTCACTGGGAAGAATTTGAAGGCTCTGGTTTCAACACCAATTCTGCAACTTTCTAGCTGTGAAAACTTGGGCATGTCGGCTAATCTGTCTCAGTCTTAGTTTTCAGGCTGCCCATATGAGATATAGGATGATAACTACCTCAAAACATTGTTGTGGGATAAATAGAGAAAGCATGGAAAGCTGGGGACCCAGTGCTGAACAGACAGTAAGTGCTGAAGAAATGGTGACAGTTGCTCCTAGAAGGCGGTGGTGTTACTGTTGGAAGCCGAACTGGGCCTCAGCACTCGCCTCTGACACATGAGAGGACATTGTGAGAATAAGTGGAAAGATATCCCTTGGCCTGGAAAAAGTAGGGTCATGTAGACCCAGGCAGTTTTGCAGAGGTCTCCCATGTGGCTCTCCCATAAGCATCCTAAACTCACTGTCTAGAACAGACCTCCTCATCTTTATCCTCCACTTTCTAAGCTGCTCTATTTTTTTAAAGTCTTTGTTGAATTTGTTGCAATATTGTTTATGTTTTATATTTCGGTGTTTTGGCTGCATGTGGGATGGAATCCTCACTCCCTGCACTGGAAGGCAAAGTCTTAACCACTGGACGGCCAAGGAAGTCAAGCTGCTCTTCTGTCTCCATCTCTCCAGATCCCAAGTCAGAAATCTGCAGGTCGTCTGCAGATGAGGCTTGCTCTCTCCTATCCCAAGACCAGCAGCCACCAAAGAGGCACCCTCCCCTCCTCCCAATACCCGCCCTGTCACAGTCTTACACCTGTGTGGTTGCAGTAGCTGCTTCCAGTGGCTCACAGCTCTATGCATTCAACCACTATGCTGTTATGTTTATGCTTCAAAATACACATTTACCTTGTCCCGCTCAGCTTCTAAAATCTCCAGTGCCTCCCCATTCACAGTAGACCAAAGTCCAGTTTCTTAGCCAGAGCTGTTCTCCGTTGATCTCTGTTGGTCTCTCCAACTTCATCCCCTAGCATCCTTTGCTTGCCATGCCACTTGTCCTAGCCTCACAGATAAACTTCACTCTCTGAGTTCGCCTCTTTTGTATTTTTATGTTATTATGCACTTTTACCTTCTCATACCCCAGAATTCCCACCCTCTCCAAAATGTCACAAATCAGGCATTAAACACTATCCTGTAGCTCTAGAGTTTTTAAACACTGTATTTAAAGGTACTTCACTCAGTTCTAGTTTGGAACTTGGCTTTGGGAAAATTTGTGCCAATGTTATATTAAAGTGTCTGATATATAAGTTCCCTCTTTTTCCAGTGGTCATGTATGGATGTGAGAGTTGGACTCTGAAGAAAGCTGAGTGCCGAAGAATTGATGCTTTTGAACTGTGGTGTTGGAGAAGACTCTTGAGAGTCCCTTGGACTGCAAGGAGATCCAACCAGTCCATTCTGAAGGAGATCAGCCCTGGGTGTTCATTGGAAGGACTGATGTTAAAGCTGAAACTCCAATACTTTGGCCACCTCATGCGAAGAGTTGACTCATTGGAAAAGACTCTGATGCTGGGAGGGATTGGGGGCAGGAGGAGAAGGGGACAACAGAGGATGAGATGGCTGGATGGCATCCCTGACTCGATGGATGTGAGTCTGAGTGAACTCCAGGAGTTGATGATGGACAGGGAGGCCTGCTGCTGCTAAGTCACTTCAGTCGTGTCCGACTCTGTGTGACTCCATAGACGGCAGCCCACCAGGCTTCCCCGCCCCTGGATTCTCCAGGCAAGAACACTGGAGTGGGTTGCCATTTCCCTCTCCCATGCATGAAAATGAAAGTGAAAGTGAAGTCGCTCAGTCGTGTCCGACTCCTAGCGACCTCATGGACTGCAGCCGACCAGGTTCCTCCATCCATGGGATTTTCCAGGCAAGAGTACTGGAGTGGGAGGCCTGGCGTGCTGCAATTCATGGGGTCGCAAAAAGTCGGACATGACTGAGCGACTGAACTGAACTGAGTCAATTAAAAGGGAACTTATATATCAGAGGCCTTCTGTCTAGAAGCGTCCCTGGTACATCCAGAAAAGAAATGTGCTGGCCTTGGGCTTATGGATCAGCTCTCTTAACAGTAAACGCGAGGCTTCCAATCCAGTAGAATAATGATGTGGCCAGTGTGAGTGCTATGTGACTAAACTGTTCTTCCAGAGTTCGTCTGGTGTCACAGAGGGCTCTTCACAGCAACAAAAGAACCTGTCACTGTGACCAATCATGAATTCAACACTGTAACAGAGTGGCCTTCCCCCACATCCTCTGCTTTAGCTCCCCTCTGAAGTACCTAGATAACAGTATTTGATGCACATTTCCTGAGTTGTATGGCAGATATGAAAACCCCCCACTGCATGGAAGATGTTGACTACTTGACTATCGTGAGCACACAGCCCCAGGCTTCCTGGAGCCTAAGGACGGATAAGGTTAACCTTGTGACCCCACCATGTTCCTTCATCATCAGCTCGTCAGACACGTGCACAAACTGATTCTGAGACCGCTCTCCCTCACTTGGCCTTTAAATATGCGTTGCTAAAACCCTGTGGGGAGCGCAGGGATTTTTACAGTATGAGCCACCTGTCTTGCAGTGCCCTGCAGTAAACCTTTCTCTGCTCCAAACTCTGACGTTTCAGTTTGTTTGGCCTCACTGTGCGTTAGTCACGTGAACTTGCGCTAACAGCATGATCAGCAGCTAGTTCTTGGTCTCCTACAACTTCAAAGCCTGGCAAGCTTAGAATGAAGGAGCCTCCAGGGTACAGGAAATGAAGGGTGAAAAAATCACATGGACGTACTCCTGGACTTTCTGCTGATGGGTGATAGCAGCTCTCCTCAACCTTGGAAATGGCCTCAAGTGGAAACACCCAGGACCGGTCCGTATTGGTCCTCTCTGGACCTCTCTGCTCCACCCCAACTCTATCCCTGGTCTTACCTGCTACCCACTTGGGACTTATTGGAATCCTGTTGCCTCTCTTGCTCCCCTAAGAATAGAGAACCAGGACACAGTGGTTCACACAGTATTGATGGGACTTTCAGCCCCATCTGTTTGCACCCCAGAGTTAGGTAGCCTAGTGGCATTTCCAGAGGCACAAAGATATTTTCTTTTACAGAGCAATGTAAAAAGGCATAATCCTTCTCAGACATCAGCAAAGCAGGAAACTTAGGTAAATGAATCAAAATCTTTTTCTTAAAAGTAAGAGAAAAACAGTTGTTTTTGCTTAAAATATGCTGTTACTAACCTCTCTAATATAAAATTCCTTTTTGGTTTAGAAATAGTGAAGTGTAATGGATGGAGAATGACATGGAAAAATTTCTCTTAATCAGCTCATCTCTATCTTATAAAATGCTCCTTTTTGATGCTAACTCACCTATACCCTAGGACTGTTAGGAAAAACATTGCTGGTTGGAATTTCTACAGTGCTTTGAACTGTTAGTAAGAAAGAACTGTGAGAGGCATGTCTGGGTTTTAGAAACTTGAAATATTGAAACCTCAGCTTATTAAACAAATGGATAGATTTAGACATGGTAAAATAATCTACAACATTGAAAAGATTAATATCACGATGCATCTAAAATGTGATTAGACTTACTGAGGTTTAACTTAGCATTTTAAGTGAACCTTCTGTGGTATAAAGCAGTTACAGGACGTCTCAATATCGTATTGATTAGGATTCGGTTTGTGTTTAAGCAAGGTAGTTTCTCTTTCACGTAAAAGTTTTGGTGGGTGGTCTGCACTTGATGTCACCTCCCTAGTATCAAAGATCCAGATTTATCCATTCATTTCATCAGTCAGTCAGTTAGTCAGCAAAATCTGTTTAGCACCAATTAGGTACTGGCATTATAGAGATAGAGGAAGGGGATAAAAGGACAAACAAAAATCTCTGCCATCATGGACTTTACATTTTGTTGTTCTCTTGGGCATGGCCTTGATCTTATTGCCTGACATGGCAATATCTTTGCATTCTAGACAGCAGTCTAGAGGAAGGAATGAAGAAGGAGGCAAAGAATGCACCTTTGGAATCTCTTAAGAAAGGATCTTGGAAGCCACATGACTCTTTTCCCTACTTTTCATGCAGTGATTAGTCACGTGGTCCCACCTAACTGCAAGGGAAGCTGGGAAATGTAGTCTTAATTTCAGCTGACCACCATATGTCCAGGTGAAAGTCTATTATTAAGGAAGAAGGGAAGATAAATAATGGTACGGGCAAAGGATTACAGGTATCTTCCACAAATAAGACTTGTAATTAAAAATTCATTTTATTTAATTTGATGTGTTCAAAATATTATTTTTCCAGCATGCAGCAAATATAAAAATTATTATTTCACATTCTTTTGTTTTGTTGCTCATCTTTGAAATCTAATGTCTGTCTTACACTTACATCACTTGCATTCTCTCCTTCACTCATCTACATCTCAGTTCAGATCAGAACATTGCAAGTGTGCAGTAGCCACATTGGATAATACATTCCTGGAGCCTGGCAACTTGAAGTGTGGACCATGATTTAGCAGCATCCACAACACTGGGAAGCTTGTTAGCAATGAAGACTGTCAGGCCCCACCTCAGACCTGCTAAATTAGAATCTAAGATCCCCATCTGACTGGTGTGCATATCAAAGTATGATAGGCACTGTTCTATAATGCTTGCATGAGAACCTCTTGGTAGTTTCCATGAGAACCTAATAAAAAGTCTAGAGAAAAGAGAAACCACTCCCTGTGAACTCTCTGGAATCAAGTGTGAGAACTGGTCAGGCACCATCTCTCCTTTTCCTGATCCCGTTAGACTGTTAATTAGACCTTCTAAGAAGGGACACTTTTAAAGATGTTACATTTAAATTAACAAATTAATTTTATTAATTGGCCAAGGGAGAGGTGTTAAACAGCAAACATAGTATTGTTGGGTTATGAGTGGATTTAATTTTCAAGAGTATCCTCCAATGCCATGAGCACAGCTTTAAAATACATTAGATTTCTCTCAAGCTTGTTGCCTGATTTTTTTTTCACAGCTTTATTGAGATACAATTCACAGGCTATACACGTCACCAATTTCAATTGCATATTTCTTTTTTGTATATTCACGGAGTTGTGCAACCATCACCAAAGTCAATTTCAGAACATTTTCATCATCTTTAAAAGAAATCCTGTACCTCTTGGCCATTACCTCCCATTTCCTGCTAGCCCTAGGCAATCAGTAGTTCACTTTATGTCATGATAGATCTGCCTATTGGAACATTTCGTATAAAGAAGCATACCAGCTATAGTCTTCGGTGACTAGGATTTTTCACTTAACAGTGTTTTCAAGGTTCATCTATATTGTGGATGTGCGTGCGTGTTTGCCAAGTCTCTTCAGCTGTGTCTGACTCTTTGAGATCCTATGGACTGTAGCCCGCCAGGCTCCTCTGTCCATTGAATTCTCCAGGCAAGAATGCTGGAGTGGGTTGCCACGTCCTCTTCCAGGAGATCTTCTCAACCCAGGGATTGAAACTTCATCTCTTACATCTCCTGCATTGGCAGGCAGGTTCTTTACCTCTAAGTCACCAAGGAAGCCCCATATTGTAGATGTTCAGTTCAGTTCAGTTTAGTCGCTCAGTTGTGTCTGACTCCTTGTGACCCCATGAGTCGCAGCACACCAGGCCTCCCTGTCCGTCACCAGCTCCCAGAGTTCACTCAAACTCATGTCCATCGAGTCAGTGATGCCATCCAGCCATCTCATCCTCTGTCGTCCCCTTCTCCTCCTGCCCCCCGATCCCTCCCAGCTTCAGAGTCTTCCAATGAGTCAACTCTTCACATGAGGTGGCCAAAGTATTGGAGTTTCAGCTTCAACATCAGTCCTTCCAATGAACACCCAGGACTGATCTCCTTTAGAATGGACTTGTTGTATCTCCTTGCAGTCCAAGGGACTCTCAAGAGTCTCCTTCAACACCATAGTTCAATAGCATCAATTCTTTGGCACTCAGCTTTCTTCAGAGTCCAACTCTCATAACCATACATGACCACTGGAAAAACCATAGCCTTGACTAGACGGACCTTTGTTGACAAAGATAACGTATATGATGTACTCTGGATATAAGTTAAATAAGCAGGGTGACAATATACAGCCTTGATGTACTCCTTTTCCTATGTGGAACCAGTCTGTTGTTCCATGTCCAGTTCTAACTGTTGCTTCCTGAACTGCATATAGATTTCTCAAGAGGCAGGTCAAGTGGTCTGGTATTCCCATCTCTTTCAGAATTTTCCACAGTTTATTGTGATCCACACAGTCAAAGGCATTGGCATAGTCAATAAAGTAGAAATAGATGTTTTTCTGGAACTCTCTTGCNCGTACTCCTTTTCCTATTTGTAACCAGTCTGTTGTTCCATGTCCAGTTCTAACTGTTGCTTCCTGACCTGCATATAGGTTTCTCAAGAGGCAGGTCAAGTGGTCTGGTATTCCCATCTCTTTCAGAATTTTCCACAGTTTATTGTGATCCACACAGTCAAAGGCTTTGGCATAGTCAATAAAGCAGAAATAGATGTTTTTCTGGAACTCTCTTGCTTTTTCCATGATCCAGCGGATGTTGGCAATTTGATCTCTGGTTCCTCTGCCTTTTCTAAAACCAGCTTGAACATCTGGAAGTTCACGGTTCATGTATTGCTGGGAGAATTTTGAGAATTTTGAGCATTACTTTACTAGCGTGTGAGATGAGTGCAACTGTGCAGTAGTTCGAGCACTCTTTGGCACTGCCTTTCTTTGGGATTGGAATCAAAACTGACCTTTTCTAGTCCAGTGGCCACTGCTGAGTTTTCCAAATTTGCTGGCATACTGAGTGCAGCACTTTCACAGCATCATCTTTCAGGATTTGAAATAGCTCAACTGGAATTCCATCACCTCCACTAGCTTTGTTCGTAGTGATGCTTTCTAAGGCCCATCTGACTTCACATTCCAGGATGTCTGGCTCTAGGTGAGTGATCACATCAATGTGATTATCTGGGTTGTGAAGTTCTTTTTTGTACAGCTCTTCTGTGTTATTCCTGCCACCTCTTCTTAGTATCTTCTGCTTCTGATAGCTCCATAGCATTTCTGTCCTTTATCAAGCCCATCTTTGCATGAAATGTTCCCTTGGTCTCTCTAATTTTCTTGAAGACATCTCTAGTCTTTCCCATTCTGTTGTTTTCCTCTATTTCTTTGCATTGATCACTGAGGAAGGGTTTCTTATCTCTCCTTGCTATTCTTTGGAACTCTGCATTCAGATGCTTATATCCTTCCTTTTCACTTCTCTTCTTTTCACAGCTATTTGTAAGCCTTCCTCAGCCATTTTGATTTTTTGCATTTCTTCTTCTTGAGGATGGTCTTGATCCTTGTATCCTGTACAATGTCACGAACCTCCATCCATAGTTCATCAGGCATTCTGTCTATCAGATCTAGTCCATTAAATCTATTTCTCACTTCCACTGTATAATCATAAGGGATTTGATGTAGGTCATATCTGAATGGTCTAGTGGTTTTCCCTACTTTCTTCAATTTAAGTCTAAATTTGGCAATAAGGAGCTCATAATCTGAGCCACAGTCACCTCCTGGTCTTGTTTTTGTTGACTGTANCGGCTTGCCTCAAACTTGCAGTCAAATTATGCTGAATAATGGCTGCAGAATGGGGAGAGTGCTAAAGGTCGCCAGTGGGCTGTTGCAGGGTGTAATAATGTCACATTTTAATTTACGCGGGGAACAGTGAGGGGATCAAAACCAATAAATTTTGGCTGCACTCGCAACCTCAGCTAACGGTTAACTCCTGCAGGTCATGCCACTTCCAGGGAAAAAATTACTAACTGTCACACCCCACGATCCACGGTGCTGGAGAAAATCCATGTACGTTTGCACAGATGCAAAACACGGCATTTTCGTCTGCATGGGGACGTGGACGTGGAGACTTGCAGCGTCAGCAAGAATCTCCAGTCATCGCAGCATCACCCAGCTGTTCTGAGTATTCAGATTCTAAAACAAAGTACGTCTTCCATATATTCTGCAGTCCTGTGAAGTATTCAACATCGGGATGACCCAGATCCATGGGAAAGTGTATACAAAGTGGAGTGAGAAGAGTCAAGAGCAGAGTTGTATGTACACATTGATGGCAGCTCTGAAAGCTTATTTACAGGCGAGAACAGTGGGGAGGGGTTACTAGACATCTGTTGGAACTGGATTTGTGTGGAGGGGCTGGGGATGTGATATGTGATATATTTGTTTTAATAACTAATATGGACTTAAAGCATGAATTCTTGGAAGGCAGAGGGCTTGCTTTACTGACCCATTATGGTCCATTGAAGACCAATGCAGTCCAGAGATCAGGAGGTCTAGAGATTGTTCTCACCTGTGCAACATGACCAAGTAGATGGGGAAATCATGGGCAGGAGGAAGCCGTGGGTTGTCGGTATCTGGAGGTCTTTGCTAAAAAGGTTGTGGTCATGGTGATCTGGTGAGAGCCCCTCCCTTTCCCCCCAGCATCCTGAGAGTCTACAACTGGCGTGTGCTCCAGGGGCCTGGCGTGCTGCCCATCCCTCAGCTGGCTCTGCAACCACAGGAAGGTGGGATCTGCAATCCTGGGGGCCACCGCTGGGGAGCTGTGAGGCTGTCAAGACTCGAGTGCACACTGCTCCATCTGGCTGGAAAGGAAGTGGGAGGGGGTGAAGCTGCTCTGGGTTGAACGACACCCTGAGGGGTTGTGTTCCCCATTCCTGCCACACACCAGACAAGTGGCCACCAGGATGCCTTGGGAAGAAAGAGGAGGATGGGCCCACAAGTCTGCAGTGCCCCGGGTCTGTCTCTGATGTCATCTCTCGAGGCACTTCCCTTTCATATCCTTCTCCTTTTTAAATGGTTGCCATTTATTTAGTTATCTGTGATGCTTAAGACTTTGCATATGTCAAAAGCCTCATTTAATCCTCAGAACACACCTGCAAGGTAAGTGTGGCAGAGATGGCTAACCTTCAACTGAAATCCCTACTTCCCTTTCTTTAGGGCTGAGTTCTTGCTGGGAAGTCGCTGCTCATTCAGGGACCACAGTTTCCAGCTTTGCAGCTAGTTGCACCCAGAGTACTGCGTTCTGACTACGGGGTGGTGAGCAGAAGTGAGTTGCTCCACTATAGAGCCTGGCCCATGAAAACCTCCCAGGAAGCCCTCTCTAAACTCTGTCCGCTTCTGCCTGAGTGGAACGGGGGCTGGCTCCAGGACGACCTTGGAAACCACAGATTTAAAATGACAGAATATCTTTCAGCCTGTGTGAAAAAAGATTGCTCAGTCCCTATGTTCCCCGCCCAGTCCTGAGCAAGATGTAAACTTATACCCTATTATTTCCAAGCCCTTAGACTATTGGGAGTCTGTTTTTATAGCAGTTAACCCTCCCTAAGTATAATAATTAATTATGAATTCCCATTTCTATTTTACAGATGAGAAAACTGAGACTCAGAGAGGAAAATAAATTGTCCAGGGTCACATATTCAGTACTAGCAGGGTCACCATGCAAGACTAGCCCTCTCTTGTTCCATGCTTTAGTCTTATGAGTTTCCCCAAGTATGTTCCACAGAATACTATTAACGCAACAAAGACACCCCAAAACATCTATGCTCGAATAAGTGTGGGAAATGCCAACTTAAAGAGAGCAGGCTTCTTCTTGCAGCTCTTTTAAGGATGTTTATATGCTAATGACCTCTGAGATTCACCACCATGAGGGCTAGCAGGCAGGGAGCAAGGGTTTCCCAATCTTTGAGACCACAGAAGCCTTTTCTCTCCAGAGCTTTGCTGAGAGGAACACACTGGGAGCACATTTTGGGAAAGGTTGAACTTCAGTATGCTTCCCATTATGGTTTGCGTTGTGTCTCCCTATAGCCCCTCAAAAAGAGATACTGAAGTCTTAACACTCCTTACCTCAGAATGTGACTTTATTTGGAAATAGAGACTTTGCAGATTTAAGTAAGCTAAGATGAGGTCTTTGGGTGGACCCTAATTTGATATAACTGGTGTCCTTGTAAAAAGGGAAATTTGGACACAGACAGACAGGAACAGAGATGTGCCAGGAGAATGCCATGGAAGGGCAGAGAATGGGAGAGATCCATCTCCAAATGAAGGAGAACCTAGCATCCCCAGCAAACACCAGGAGCTAGCGGAGGCGGGGGAGGACTGTCCCCTAGAGCTGACGGACAGAGAGCGGCTCTGCCAGCAACAACTTGATCTCAGACTTCTAGCCTCCCAAACTGAGAAAGAGTACATTTCTATTGTTTTTAGGTGCCTGGTTTGTGGCACTTAGTCCTGGGAAATGAATACACTGCCTCAAGCTACTTTTAAGATTGAAGTGTCTTGACGTTAGTACCTTACAGATGGGGCTTCCTTGGTAACTCAGATGGTAAAGAATCTACCTGCAATGCAGGAGACCTAGGTTCACTTTCTGGGGTGGCAAGATCCCCTGATGAAGGGAATGGCTATTCCACTCCAGTATTCTTGCCTGGGAAATCCCATGGACAGAGGATTCTGGCAGGCGTCCATGGGGTCGCAAGGAGTCAGACATGACTGAGTGACTAACACTTTCATCTTACAGATAACCATCCACATGATTAACTAAGATGGCTTCAGTTTACCAAAACTGAGATGGGGGAAAAGAGAGGTGGGAGGGACAAGTGGCTGCTAAGAGCTTCAGCCTTGATGCCAGGCTCTGCACCCCATTTTAACCGCCTGATCTCTCAGTTTGTTCTTTTGGAAGGTGGGCAAGACTCACACTCACTTCAGAGACCAAGGGGAGAGTTAAATAAATTAATACACCTAAAATATCTAGACTAGTACCTGACAGACAGCCAGTGTCCATTCCTTCAAAGTTATCCAGGCAGTGGACTTCCCTGGTGGTCCAGTGGTCAAAAATCTGCCTTCCAATGCAGGGGACGTGGATTTAATCTCTGTTTGGGGAGCTAAGATCCCACATGCTGTAATGAAAGCCTGGCACAGCAATAAGTAAATAAATAAATATTCAAAATTATCTAGGCAGGATGGCATGGTAACTGGGTGAGGTGGAGTGGCAGATAGTGGAGTGGGAAGGTCAACCTGTGTTTGAATTAAAACTCTGCTTTTTATCAATGATGATACCTGGTAGGTAAGCTTGCTTAGCTTTTCTAAGTCTCAATCTCCCCATCTCTACAATAAAAGTTGTGTCTGTTGCTACCAGAAGGTCTTCAAAGAAGATAAAATCACAACCCTCACACAGATAACAAATGAACACTCACGAATGGTTTTATTTAATTTATTGTTAATGAGTGAATTGGAGAGATGTTACAATTGGTTCAAGGGAGAATCTTAAAAAGAGACACATGTATAGATCAGAAATCTTGAAATGCATCTCCAAATGGACACAGCCAACTGGCTTTTGCATCATGGATGGGGCCTGCCCAGCTTGTGTGCATGTCCACAGTCAAGAATCCTTGTGTGTTCTCTGTTCCCTACAACTTATAGAGCTGCAGAAGGAATGCAGAGACTAGAATCAGCCCACAAAGGTGTGCTCTAAATAATATGTACTTTTCTATCAGAGACACTTAGTAATCATTTTTGGTTATTCCAGATTTCCTTATGGTCTTGCCACTGAATTGGTTAACCTGACCCTAGTTGGGGTCCTAGCCTGGGGTGAGACCTCCTGTCCTGGCCAAGGAGGTTCTTCTGATCATATTCATGTAGCCAATAATGAAACCAGTGCTGACACTGGAATAGCATGCGCTGTACTCAATGTACAAGGAATGGGGAAAAGGGAATCTGGTTCTCAACCCAACTTCTCAACCCAGTCTGTGTGGAGACACCAAATATATAGGAGGGTTGAAGTAAAAGAGAAGGACTTAAAAAGAGTGGGAGGAATATTCATGAATCATCCCAGGAGTATGGTTTGGACCCAGAAACGATGCAATTCCCCTTTCCATTCCTTGTATGAGCTTTTCGGATTGCTGTCACAGCAACTGTCGACTGTCGCTGTGGCTGTGCCGTTTGGAAGCCAGCACCACCAAGAGAGGAGACTGGTGGGTTACAGTCCATGGGGTTGCGAAGAATTGGACACAACTGAGCAACTAACACTTTCATTTTCACTTTTCATATTACACTGAGCATATGAGGCTCAAGGTCTACTGGAAGTTCAATCTTTTGACATCTTGGGCCTAGCTGATTCTAATCTGTTCTTGTTTTTCACCCTTCACCTCCTGGAACTTAGATAAGAGTGATTGTTTCTTTTTGAGGAAGAAACAATGTATGCAAGATTAGAAAAAGATAGATGAATGTGTGAAAAAGTAAGTTACTGAATAAGATACGACCCTATTTTCATAGAAACAAACAAGCCGTATGTGTGTGTATTTGTGCACGCATACACACGAGGGTGTGTGTATACATAACACTGACTAAATACGGATCAGTGTCAGGGAGAACACACAGACTACAAACCATGCCTGCCTCTGGAGGGCAGGCCCCACTGGGATGTGGATGGAGGCTTCCACGGCTTGCCTCCTGAACTTCTGTCGTGTGAATAAAAACCAATACCTGCTTCACAGTATGTTGTGACTGAGGAATGTCTGAAAGAAATATATCTGTAGTGCTTGGCGCAATGCCTAGCATTCGTAAATGGTAGATTTTCATTTTTTTAATGATAAGATTTGGGGTATTATTAGCATACATTCGAAAAGCCTAGAGCTCCCAGGAGTGTTCTTAGAAGAAATGACTCAGAGGATCAACCACACTGCTGCCCAAGGCCCTCTCCCTCTGAAAGAAGCTAGTTTTGAAATCCTGGGCTTGTGTCTGGGGACTCGCCTGTGTGCCCCTAGCCCCGCTGAGGGTTGGAGGGGGCCTCCTTCCTGAGTTATGACCTGGGGGTGGCTCCTGTTTTCTGTGCTACCTCAGCCCAGCTGGCACCCCTAATCTCAGTCACCTGTGTTTAGCTTGATAAGCTACTGGGCCACAAAAGTGGTGCCTGGCTGGACCAGACTCTAGACAGAAGGTCTGCCTCTGTGCCTAGTGCCCCCCTTCTGCCTAGGCTGGGGTCTGAGCCACCCTTAGCTCCATATGAGTGCCATTAGCATCCCCCAACTAGGAGAAAGGGGTGCTGGTCACAGTGTGCAAAGAGACAAAATAGAGATTTTGAGGATCTAATTTTAGCTTCCAACTCATCCCTAAAGTACAGCCTTATGCCCTGGAGAGGACTTGGGAAGGGATCAGAGTACTCAAATCTGGTGAAGCCTTGCCCACTAACTGGCTTCATCACCATGGACTGGGCCTTAGTGTTCTCATCTGCCCAATGGGAATAAGACTAGTATTTATCTCACAGGCTACTGTGAGGCTCAAATGAGGTTGTCTGTAAAGGTGCTTTGTGAGGTGTGAAGTTCGTAGAGATTTAGTTTGGGATGATGCAATGAGGTACTGCAGGAAACTAAACGTGCTATGTGTGTGTATGGGTTAGTTGCTCAGTCATGTTCGACTCTTTGTGACCCCATGGACAATAGCTTGCCGAAAGCCTCTGTTCACGGAATTCTCCAGGTAAGAATACTGGTCTGGGTCACCATTCCCTTCTCCAGGGGANGTACTGCAGGAAACTAAACGTGCTATGTGTGTGTATGGGTTAGTTGCTCAGTCATGTTCGACTCTTTGTGACCCCATGGACAATAGCTTGCCGAAAGCCTCTGTTCACGGAATTCTCCAGGTAAGAATACTGGTCTGGGTCACCATTCCCTTCTCCAGGGGATCTTCCTGACTCAGGGATTGAACCTGGGTCTCCTGCATTGCAGGCAGATTCTTTACAGTCTGAGCCACTAGGGAAGCCCCACAGGTAATATAATAACAGCAAATATTATATGGCACTTACTGCATACCAGGCCCTTTACGTCTATGTAGTCATTTAATATTCACAGCAGCCCCAAGAGGAGTGTGCTATTATTCAATCCTCATTTGACAGATGAGAAAACTGAGGCAAAGAGAAGTAGCTCCTCAAATCCTCCTGTGGCAATAGGCACAGAGTCCGTCCTGTAGGAATTGTCTCATCACCAAACCCACACCCTCAACTGGGTTTTCTTTACCTTTTTATTGCAGAATATTTGAACATATATAAACTAAAAAGAATCTTAGCATAAAATCGCATGAATTCTTATTACCCAGATTTACTAATTATCAACTCATGGCCAATCTGCTTCATCTTTATCCCCTTCTTTCCCTGATTTGGGCTTTCCCAGTGACTCAGATAGTAAAAAATCTGCCTGTAGTGCAGGAGACCTGGGTTCAACTCCTGGGTTAGGAAGATCCCCTGGAGAAGGGGATGGTGACCCATTTTAGTATTTTTGACTGGTGAATTCCATGGTCAGAGGAGCCTGGCAGGCTACCGGGGTCCATGGGGTCACAAAGAGTCAGACATGACTGATGACTAACACTTTCACTTTTTCCCTTTATTCTGAAACAATCCTAGAAATCATGTGTATATACATTTATTTCATTTTGTGTTTTCACAAGATAAAGATTCTTCCCTAAACATTTACCATAAAACCATTGTTGCCTAAAAATTTTTACTATTCATAGCATCAACTATTCAAAAAGTTTACTTGAATTGGGATACAAATCTGGTTCATATATTGTAGTTGGTTGATAGGTTCCTTAAGATCTTTTAAATCTATACGCTTCCTTCTCCATTTTCTTTCTTGTATTTCATTTGTTCATTGTTGTTGTTTGAAGAAACCAGGTCATTTGCCCTATGGAGTTCACCACAGTGTGGTTTTTGCTGAATGTACCCCTATGGTTTGTTTACAGCTATGGGCCCTCTGTCCCCTAGATTTTCAGCAAATTGGTAGTTTCATCTAGAGGGCTGTCTGATTCCATTTCTTTCTTTCTTTCTTTTAACAAGGACATTTCAATATCCTTTTCTTCCTTTCAGTCCCCCAACTATTGATCTCTCTTCTTCCCAGTTTCTGGGGTACGTCTTGAAGAATGTGTCCTAGGAGTAGGCACACTTGGATCTAATCGGAACAAAACTGAAAAGGAAATGGTTTAAGACAACATCTAGAAAACTCAAAGTCTTTACCTGTATCTACTGTTTAGTTAAGATGGTCCCCTTCATCATAATAGTAACTATAACTTCTCGAGTGTTTACAATATGCCAGGCCCTGCTTTGATTGTTTGTAATGTAAAAACTACTTTTTTCTTCTTAACAATGCTGTGCAGTCAGTACTAATAGTATTATAACTTATAAAAGGGGGAACCAGGCCCAGAGAGATTAAATCACTTGCCCCAAATCTCACCATGGTGTTTGCCAGGGAGAACAGTTCTGTCTCTGGGAGTCCTTGACTTAGGGACTCTCTAGGCCTATAACATGAACACACTGTGAAATGCTGCATTCTCACTCTGATTGACCTTTCGTGAACTCAAAATAGTGTGTCAACTACAAATTCCTCTTTTATCTTTCAGAGAATTTGCCTCTGCGACAGCTGCTCACATCCAGATTCCTTGTCTCAAGGTCCTCTTGTAGACATAAGAACTATGCTGTCTTCTCAGGCAGCACTTTGCAAGATTCAGGGAAATGGCCCATCTGCCTGGAGTCCTTGACTTTTTCTTGATGCTAGAGGACCACAGTGATGCCTTCCTATAAAGGCAACCTGTTAGACACTGGTTTGTTCATTTATTCATTGATCACTTTACAAAATACCCACTCCTCACTCCACCTGATAAAACCAATTCTGCTAGTCCTAGGGTTGGAGTTGTTCCTACCTAGATTTTCTGCTGCTACTGCTGCTAAGTTGCTTCAGTTGTGTCAGACTCTGTGCAACCCCAAAGACAGCAGCCCACCAGGCTCCCCCCGTCCCTGAGATTCTCCAGGCAAGAATACTGGAGTGGGTTACCATGTCCTTCTCCAATGCATGCAAGTGAAAAGTGAAAGTGAAGTCGCTCAGTCGTGTCTGACCCCTAGCGACCCCATGGACTGCAGCCCACCAGGTTCCTCCATCCATGGGATTTTTTCCAGGCAAGAGTACTGGAGTGGGGTGCCATTGCCTTCTCCCTACCTCGCTGTGGGCTGTGCCTAAACTGGGCTATGCCTAAACCACGAATCTCTCTGTTTCACCCACACAGGGATAATGATCTTTGCATCTTTCAGGGACAGGACCATTCTGCTGGGAGCCAAACCTTGGAGTGGTGAGGTGGGGCTGGAAGAGGGCAACAGCTGGCAGTGGCAGAACCAGCTGCATCATTTGCAGGGTTTATAGCAGAATCCCAAACACGGGGCCACTTGTTTCAACATTATCAAGAATGGTAAGGCAGTGACAGAAGAGCATTAAACCAAACATGGGGCCCTTCCAGGTTGACCCTCACTGGTACTTTGAGACCCATCCACAACACTTTTATAAATGGCGTGATATCTATAAAATGAGACCAGCTAAACTGGGCTGTATGTGCTGCTACGTTACACAAGACATCAGTTAACTGAACTGTGGAATACTCAAGATGGAGCGATGGTGGAAACAGACAGAGAACATCCAGAGGGACAGTCTTGGGTGTTTGAAGACCACACCATGGTAAAAATGGTCCAGCAGTGATTTCTGCCTCAGAGTGAGGGGATGGGGGCAAGCAGAGTGTGAAAAAATACACATGTTGATTTAGTTACAAATGCAAACCATAGAAAGTAAAGCTCCCACTGTAGCTTCTTGGTCTGTTCAAGAAGCAGAGATGGTAGAGAGAAAGCCTGGCACTGTATTGGGTTAGGGAAGGTAGGGAAACAGTGCCTCGATTCTTTGTGAAAAACAGCAATGCAAGGAGAAATATTTGGTAGATGTTTATCCCTTGGAGAAGGAAATGGCAATCCACTCCAGCACTCTTGCCTGGAAAAGCCCATGGATGGAGGAGCCCGATAAGCTACAGTCCATGGGGTCGCAAAGAGTCAGACACAACTAAGCAACTTCACTCACTTATGAATATAAAAGAAATCTGGAAATATGGAATGACAGAGTCTGACAAGATTTCTTTGAGGAGAACCCACAGCAGAATGGAAGGAGGGCACCAGCTGCCCACTTCTCCTGCACAGGAGGAGTTAGCTACTCTGTGGATGGGGCCATACCCAGGGGCAGGAATGTCTGGAGTCTGTGAACCATGCAGTTTTTTTCCAGCTACCTCTACAGGGTTCCAAAAGCACTTCTTCCAGAAAACCTAGAGATAAGGGTACACGCTGCACAATCCAGGGGCACCACTAGGACGTCTTTCCCATTCCCTGTGATGCGACCAATACCCCGCTGGTTTTCCTGAGCAGCTCAGCATCTCTCTCTTCCATCCAAGGTGAAGGCATTCTAGCAAACAGGCTTTCCCACTGGTGGTCAGTGTGGCTCTCCATGGGACACCATCTTGACTTCCCAGGACGGCTAGGCCTAGCCAATGAGGGACATCCTGTGTCCTCCTCTCTCTTCTGCTTTGCCCTACAGCATGGCCCCTGAGTTCCCACTGGGGAAGAAACCAGCTTGGAGCCAAATCACCTTGACTCCAGAAAGTAAAACTTGGTCTTCCTGAAAAGAACTTCATTTCAGCTCAGTTCAATTGCTCAGTCATGTCCGACTCTTTGTAACCTCATGGACTGCAGCAAGCCAGGCTTCCCTGTCTGTTACCAACTCCCAGAGCTTGCTCAAACTCATGTCCATTGAGTCAGTGATGCCATCCAACCATCTCATCCTCTGTCGTCCCCTTCTCCTCCTGCTTTCAATCTTTCCCAGTATCATGGTCTTTTCCAATGAGTCAGTTCTTCACATCAGGTGGCCAAAGGATTGGAGTTTCAGCTTCAGCATCAGAAAAGTACTTAATTTAGTTCTAATGCTCACTTAGTCCTTAAGTCTGGTTATCTTTTTTCCTGGTCTGGTGGTAATTTGCTGTGACCGCCAATAGCAGGTTGAGAATTGCAGTGATTGAGAGCAAAGAACCTGTAACCAGGCTGCTAGAGGTCAAATTCCACCTCTGCCAATACTAGCTGTATGAACTTCAGCAAGTTATTGGACTTCTCTGGGCCTCAATTTCCTCATCTGCAAAATGGGGATATTATGAATTATAAGGAGAGTTATATGAATTAATACAAGAGAAGTTCTTCTGTCATAGAATAAGTGTTATTATTATTATTAAATGAGAAAAATGATTAATTAAATAAATATGCACAGTTACTGTCAAATAAAAATATGAACTTACTGGTTTCTCTATGACACCAGTAATTACATGGGGAAATTTTTTGGCCTGTGACTGAAATATTGAGTGTCTTAGTCTTTCAATTGTGTCTGATTCTTTGAGACCTCATAGATGTTTGTCCATGGTATTCTCCAAGCAAGAATAGTGCAGTGGGTTGCCATTCCCTTCTCCAGGCGATCTTCCTGACCTGGGGATCAAAACCTGGGTCTCCTGCATTGCAGGCAGATTCTTTACCATCTAAGCCACCAGGGAAGCCCGAAATATTGAGTATTACTACCTTAAAGCATCTTCCTATTCGCTCAAAAGTCAGTATACCTGTGTCTAGATGAGCAGATTCTTTCTTGCTTTGAAAGGAAAATGGAAAGGAAAGAAGTGATTTCTTGTGTGGGGTTGGATTATGTCCAGAACTGTATGGCCATACTTTAAAATGATGAATAGCTGAATTGCTAGCAAAAATTCTGACAGGCAGGGACTGCTTGGATATTAAAATAAAATGATAGAAAATGAAGACAATTCAGCTAGAGTTTCCTCAGGAGCATTTGATCCGACCAGACTTCTTGCCAGAGCAAATGAGACCAGAGTGAGCAAACACCTGTAATAACATTGTTGTCTCTGCCTGAAGGGCAGCCACTATGAGATGGAGAAGGAAATAAATGGGGCGGATGGGGGTCAGACAAAGGAAAGGCACAGGCCTGGGGACCAGAGCATTCATGCTGCTGTTAAAATGACAATGGGGTTTTTAAAACTGAGCAGGAAAAGAAGTGGCTCCAAGCCTGTAAAGATGGTGCCTGGTCCCAGGTCAGCCAGGTATGGACTCATCCATGTTGGCGCTGTGTGTGGCCCATCAGGTCCTATTGGGTGGTCTCCCTGGGGCAGGCTGCTCTCTGCTCTCTTCATGGAAACTAAAACTCTGACACTGTAACTAACTACTAAAATTACCAAATTTAAAAAGTATATTTTTAAGGGCTTCCCTGGTGGCTCAGTGGTAAAGAGTCTGCCTGCAATGCAGGAGACACGGGTTCAATCCCTGATCCTGGAAGATTCCACGGAGCAACTAAGCCCATTTACCACAACTTCTGAGCCTGTGCTCTAGAACCCAGGAACCACAACCACTGAAAGCATAAAAAGGAAAAAGAAAAAAAATATATATATATATATTTATTTAAAATACATGTTATTTGAAGAAAGCTTAGCAAATATAGAAAAATCAAACAAGAAGAAAAAATTTTTCAAATCTCACTATCTAGAGCCAGTATTTTGCTAATCGTTTGGGGTTTTTCATCCAGACTCTTAAAAAAAGCCAGAGGGACATGCTTAAAATATATAAACATATATAGTTTTGATTATCTCTAGTATTTCATAATCATTCTATATAGTATTATAAAATTTTATAGATACATTAGATGAGTGTACAATATCCTATCAGATAAATTCATCATAACTTTTTTATCATAACTTTCAAAATAAAAGAACATTTTAAATATTTTCTTTATAACTAGTATAAACAATAATACAATGAATACTTTTAATAACTGCTCTTAGATAAAATTTATGTACCATAAGATCCACTTTCTAAAGTATACATTTCAGTTCAGTTCAGTCACTCAGTCGTGTCTGATTCTTTGCAACCCCAAGGACTGCAGCACGCCAGGCTTCCCTCTCCATCACCAACTCCCGGAACTTACTCAAACTCATGCCCATTGAGTTGCTGATGCCATCCAACCATCTCATCCCCTGTTGTCCCCTTCTCCTCTTGCCTTCAATCCTTCCCAGCATCAGAGTCTTTTCCAATGAGTCAGTTCTTCACATCAGGTGGCCAAAGTATTGGAGTTTCAGCTTCAGCATCAGTCCTTCCAAAGAAATTCCAGGGCTGATCTCCTTCAGAATGGACTGGTTGGATCTCCTTGCAGTCCAAGACACTCTCAAGAGTCTTCTCCAACACCACAGTTCAAAAGCATCAATTCTTCGGTGCTCAGCTTTCTCCACAGTCCAACTCTCACATCCATACATGACCACTGGAAAAATCATAGCTTTGACTAGATGGACCTTTGTTGGAAAGTAATGTCTCTGCTTTTTAATATACTGTCTAGGTTGGTCATAACTTTTCTCCCAAGGAGCAAGCATCTTTTAATTTCATGGCTGCAGTCACCATCTGCTGTGATTTTGGAGCCCCCCAAAATAAAGTCTTTCACTGTTTCACATCTATTTGCCATGATGTAATGGGACTAGATGCCATGATCTTAGTTTTCTGAATGTTGAGTTTTAAGTCAACTTTTTCACTCTCCTCTTTCACTTTCATCAAGAGGCTCTTTAGTTCTTTGCTTTCTGCCATAAGGGTTGTATAATCTGCATGTCTGGGGTTATTGGTATTTCTCCTGGCAATCTTGATTCCAGCTTGTGCTTCATTCAGCCCCGCCTTCCTCATGATGTACTCTGCATTTAAGTTAAATAAGCAGGGTGACAATATACAGCCTTCACATACTCCTTTCCCAATTTGGAACTAGTCTGTTGTTCCATGTCCAGTTCTAACTGTTGCTTCTTGACCTGCATACAGATTTCTCAGGAGGCANTTGATTCCAGCTTGTGCTTCATTCAGCCCCGCCTTCCTCATGATGTACTCTGCATTTAAGTTAAATAAGCAGGGTGACAATATACAGCCTTCACATACTCCTTTCCCAATTTGGAACTAGTCTGTTGTTCCATGTCCAGTTCTAACTGTTGCTTCTTGACCTGCATACAGATTTCTCAGGAGGCAGGTCAGGTGGTCTGGTATTCTCATCTCTTTAAGAATTTCCCACAGTTTGTTGTGATCCACACAGTTAAAGGCTTTGACATAGTCAATAAAGCAGAAGTAGATGTTTTTCTGGAACTCTCTTGCTTTTTCAGTGATCCAGTGGATGTTGGCATTTGATCTGTGGTTCCTCTGCCTTTTCTAAATCCAGCTTAAACATCTGGACGTTCATGGTTCACATACTGTTGAAGCCTGGCTTGGAAAACTTTGAGCATTACTTTGCCAGCGTGTGAAATGAGTGCACTTGTGCGGTAGTTTGAGAATTCTTTGTAGTTTTTAGTATATTCACAGTTGTACAACCATCACTGCTATTCAGTTCTAGAAAATTTTTATTAACCCCAAATAAAATCTGTATCCAATCCTTCTCTCCTCTAGCCCCTGGCAACCACTTATCTACTTTCTATTTTTATGGATTTACCTATTCTGAACATTTCATGTAAGTGGAATCGTGTAATATGTAGTCTTTTGTGTCTGGCTTCACTTAGCATATTTTCAAGGTTTATTCACATTGTGTGAGGCATGTGTCAATACTTCATTCTTTTTTATGGCCAAATCATATTCTACCATATAGATGAACCACATTTCATTTATCCATTCATCAGTTGATGGACATTTTGGCTATTTTCACTTTTTTTTTGCTATTACGAATAGTAATAATATAATAATAATAATATTATTATTAGTAATGTAGTTATTATAGTAATATAATATATATTATTATTATATTATTAGTAATATAATGTTTCTAAGAACACTCATGTACAAGTTTTTGCATGGACATATATTTTCAGTAACCTTAGAGATATACATAGGAGTGAAGTTGCTGGGTTATATGGCAACTATTTAACTTTTTGAAGAACTGCTATTTTACATTTCCACCATCAATGCATGAGTTTCCTAACATCTTTTTTTTTTAATATTTTTTTAAAATTTTATTTAAAAAATTAAAAAAAAATTTGGCTGTGCTGGGTCTTCGTTGCAGCATGTGGACTCTTTGTTACAGTATGCACACTTTCTCTAGTTGTGACGTGCAGGCTTAGTGTCCCTAGGCATTTGGGATCTTAGTTCCTGGACCAAGGATCCAACCTGTGTACCCTGTATTAGAAGGTGGATTCTTAACTACTGAACCATGATGGAAACTCCCCAATTTATTTATATCTTTACAAGGTGAAGTCGCTCAGTCGTGTCTGACTCTTTGTGACCCCCACGGACTGTAGCCTACCAGGCTCTTCCATCCATGGGATTTTCCAGACAAGAGTATTGGAGCAGGTTGCCATTTCCTTCTCCAGAGGATCTTCCTGACCCAGGGATTGAACCCAGGTCTCTCGCATTGTAGGCAGACGCTTTACCATTTGAGCTACCAGGGAAGTCTCTAATCCTTTTGCAGTAGAAATCAAAATTTTCTGGCATGACTTCATTGGCAGCAATGGGACTTATCAAAACTACAAATGCCAGCACATTGAATATTTCAATACTGTACACAATTGTTTATATTTTAACTATGAAATAAGCCAAATGTAAATGCTTGATATATAATACAAATCCACAGATTCTTCACAGAAGAAAACAATGGAAGACTGATTTTCTACACGTCACCTGTTCATTAGTTCTTCAGTAATATGTCTTGAGTTATTTCAAATATAATGTATACACCACTACCTATGTTTCTCAACATTTGCTATCTAGGTCCTAAAGGGTATAAACAAGGATGCATACAGTCCCCTTATTAATTTCTGTTTTTCACCAGCCACCCTAGAAAGTGTTAAGCATCTTTTCATGTGTTTATTGGTCATCTGTACATTTTCTTTGAAGAAATGTCTATTCAAATTCTTTGCCTATTTTAAAATTGTCTTATTTTTATTTTAAAATTGTAAAAGTTGTTTTTATATTCTGGATGAAATTTCTCATCAGTTATATGCAGAAAACTCAAATGTTTTCTTCTGTTCTATAAGCTGTTTTTTTCACTTTCTTGATAGTGTCCTTTGATGCATGAAAGTTTACAATTTTCAGTTCAGTCCAGTTCAGTTCAGTCGCTCAGTTGTGTTCGACTCTTTGCGACCCCATGAATTGCAGCATGCCGGGCCTCCCTGTCCATCACCAACTCCCGAAGTTCACTGAGACTCACATCCATCGAGTCAGTGATGCCATCCAGCCATCTCATCCTCAGTCATCCCCTTCTCCTCCTGCCCCCAATCCCTCCCAGCATCACAGTCTTTTCCAATAAGTCAACTCTTCGCATGAGGTGACCAAAGTACTGGAGTTTCAGCTTTAGCATCATTCCTTCCAAAGAAATCCCAGGGCTGATCTCCTTCAGAATGGACTGGTTGGATCTCCTTGCAGTCCAAGGGACTCTCAAGAGTCTTCTCCGACACCACAGTTCAAAAGCATCAATTCTTCGGCGCTCAGCCTTCTTCACAGTCCAACTCTCACATCCATACATGACCACAGGAAAAACCATAGCCTTGACTAGACGGACCTTAGTCGACAAAGTAATGTCTCTGCTTTTTAATATGCTATCTAAATTGGTCATAACTTTTCTTCCAAGGAGTAAGCATCTTTTGATTTCATGGCTGCAGTCACCATCTGTAGTGATTTTGGAGCCCAAAAGAATAAAGTCTGACACTGTTTCTACTGTTTCCCCATCTATTTGCCATGAAGTGATGGGACCAGACGTGTTTGGTGAAATCCAATTTATCCATTTTTCTTTTGGTTATTTATTCTTTTGGTATTATATCTAAGATTCCATTGCCTAGGCCAAGGTTGCAAAGATCTACACCTATTTTTTCTTCTACAAGTGTTTTCATTCTTATAGAGAATTTGTTCATGAGATTATGAAGGCTGGAAAGCCCTGAGACTTGCAGTCATCAATTTGGAAACCCATGGAGCTGATGGCATGGTTCCAGTCTGAGTCTGAAGACCTAAGAATCAGAAGAGGTAGCGGTGTGAGTTCCTGCCTGAAAGCTGGCAGATTCCAAATCCAAGAAGAGCAAGTGCTTCAGTTTGAGTCCAAAGGCGAAAAAAATGGACTGATACCTCGCTTAAGCCATCAATTAGGGGGAAATTCCCTCTTACCCAAGGTTGGTCAGCCTTTTTATTCCATTTAGGCCTTCAAGCAACTGGATGAAGGCCACCCACAATAGGGAAGGCAAGCTGCTTTATTGGACTCACCCATTCAAATGTGAATCTCATCCAAAAATACTGTCACAGAAACAGCCAGAATAATGTTTAACCAAATATCTGGGCACTTGGTAGCCTAGTTGATAAGTAAAATGAAACACCACACCTAGGGTTGGTGAAGGCCTACAGGTGACATGTGAGCTAAGAGTGGGAATATTGGGGGAAGAGTTTTTGAGGTACAAGGAATAAGTTCTGATGTAAGAATAATCTATAATTCTCCAGGAATAGTAGAAGGACCAATGCAGTTAGAAGGAAATGAGCCAGGAGGGAAGGAAGCTGAAGACAGGGCCAGGGCCACATTATGTGTGATTTGTAGACTGTGGATAGAAGTTTGGATTTTATTCTAAGTAAAGTGGGAAGGCACTGGAGTGATATCGGAAAGATCTAGGTGGTGAAATGAAAAGGGTGTGTGTGTGTGTGTTGGGGCAGGGAGACCAGTTGCACAGTCAAGATGGTAGCAGCCTGAATCAGGGTGGTGGCTGTCAAGTTTATGGTCAGAGGTTAGATATATTTTGGAAGGAGAGCTTGAAGGACTTCTTAGAGGACTGCATGTGAGATGTGAAGATAACAAAGGAATCAAATATTACTTCTAGATTTTGGCCTGAGCAACTGGATGGACGTGGTGCTATTTATCAAGGTGGGCAAATGTTTGCTGGGGCTTGGGGTGAGGAATGGAATTTTGGAGAAAATCAGTTCTCTTTGACCGCATTTAGTCAGTGTTTGTTACATCCGACTAGAAATCAGTTCTTTTAATCAGGACAGATGTTTTCCCTACAATACCAGTATTTATTTGCTCGTTAAAGAAAAGGAAAAGCACCACATGAAAGTTGTGGGTTGTTTTATTGGGGATGAAATGAGGACTATAGCCTGAGAGACAGTCTCTCAGGTAGCTGAGGAACTGCTTGGAAGAGGTGGGGGTTGGGGGGTAGAGGGGTGGGTTCAGTGTGTGTGTGATTTTGGTGATGGGGGTACATGCAATCAAGCACACATTTTGGCAGAGGGTTGCTGCTAGTCTCGAGAAGCAGATGTTAACTATTGTAGTGCTTTTCTAGATATGAGAAAGGATAAGAAACTGGGCTCATAAACTCTTCTCCTGAAAATATCTATCTACTGTTCTGCCAGTTTTTTCCAGAGCACAGAGCGCCTCACTCCTGCTCTCCACCTCTTCTTACTCCTTTCAGGGTATGTTGAAGTTCAAAGATTACAGTGGCTTGTGACTTCATTCTTATAGAACCAGATGGCAAGTGACGATCTTTAGTCTCCGCACCCATTCAAAATACATGTATCGAGCACCTGTGTACAAAACTCTGTCCTAGATGCTGAAGAAAGAGCCCTGAGTGAGCCAGACACAGCAGAAGGAGCTGCTGTCTCTTGAGTTTGCTCCGTGCTGGGCTTTGTGCAGAATACAAAATGAATCAGACACATCTCCATCTCGCCAGATGCTTTCACCTTCTCTGGGTAGTGTAGGCAGAGACAAATGAATAACAGTTGAAAGCCATAAATGCCTTTATTGAGTATCCGCTCTATTTCAGGCACTCTGCTGGCCATGCCACATGTTAGAAGTACAAAGTTGAATTAAGATACAGTCCCATTCCCGAAAAACTTACTTTCCAGTGGAAGAGACAGACACCTTCAAGGGGAGGAATGACTAAACGGTGCTAATCCATTGTGGTCAATGACAGGGCACTGTGAATGCACAAATATGCTTAGCAGAGGCCATCATCCTGTCTGAGGATGGCCACCTAGGAGAAATGATAATTCTTAAAGGATGAGTCAGACCAAGGAAGGATGAAGGCGTTCAATATTAAGGGACGCACGAAACAGACTAGTGAGTTGCCAGAGTTTTCAGCAGAGAAGTGGGTGCCGGTCTTGCATTTTGTAGCTCCATATATGTAGAGCAGTGGTGGCTGAAATGGGGGCAGAGGGCAGATGGGGCCGGGAAGGACTGGAGGCAGTGGTGCCGGCAGGAGGACGTGGTTGAGGATAACATCTAAGAGAGGAAAGATGGGAGCCGGAATGAGTGGTAGGAGGGTTTAGCCTGGTGAGGGTTCAGCCAAACTGCAGACCTGGGTAGTCAGGCAGCTTTCACCAAGGAGGGGGCACTGAGAAGGACCAAAAGGGACACCTAGGGGGACTCAAACCTAAAGCAGATCAAGAGGCTGGCAGAGCAGTTTCAAGGAGAGGCGATAACAGCCAACAGGGACTTCCCTTCCCTGGTTAGCATTTCATGACTTCAGGTAATGCTCAGGGCGCTGGTAGGCATACACTCCATTTCAAAGGCAAGGAAGTGAAGGGTCAGAGAGGCTGAGTGGTGGGCCTGGGGTCAGATACCACACAGCTCTGTAGGTTTTCATTTTGCCTGTGTCTCCCCTGCTGTAATAGAACTGAAAAAACACCACTCCCAGAGAGGGCCTTGGCTTTATACACAAAGATCCCCAGGAGCAAGAAGAAGCATGAGACTAGTCAGAGCCTGCAGAGTCCAGCCCAGCACTCAGGCCTCTTCAGCCCTGCCCTCACTTCCCTGAGACGTGTCTCCTGCCTTCCCTGACCCCGGCAGGCCTGACAGCCGTCAAGCTCATCACCTCCAAGATCAGAAAGATTGGGAAGTAGACATTAGTGCCCGTGAGCTGAGGAAACACACAGAAGAGCAATTAAAGCGGCGCATGGGGGTGAGCTTGCCTTTAATGGTTTGCAGCTGCAGAAAGCCGTCGCCTCCCCCTTTGGGCTCTGCCCTGCTGCTGGGCTGCCTGTCTGTATTTCGCATCCTGACCAATTAGATCCCCATGTGTGCTGCAGGCGTGAAAAAATGGAAAGTGAATAATCCTTCATTCTCTGCATAGCAAGCAGCTTTGATCCTCTGTCGCGGGGACCCCATTCCATCAGAAAGTGCATCCCTTCTTAGTTTGCTTGTTTTTTTTTTTTTTTTTTTAACCCAGTTTCCTTGTTTCAAAATGACATTAACCTCCACCCAGAGACCTGTGAAATGACCGCAATTCATCCTCAGACCCTTGTGATCAAAGCTGGGCTGGGTTTTTTCTTCATCTCTTTTTTAAACTCTTGCTACACAGTCCTTCTTTTCTCACATTGGTTTGCTGCCAATGTTTCCAGGCTGAAATCAAAAGGAAGAGTCTATTAATATCAGGCTCCAGCAACAAGGCCACCATTGTCTGCCTCGTTTCAGGGTACCTATGGTCCTGGTGTGAGAGAGATGGTGAGTGTGTGTGTGTGTGTGTTCAAATAAGCAACTTCTAAATAAGCAGGAAGAGAGGGAATTAACAGCCCTAATCTATTTCAAATGTGAGGTGAATCTCAATGACTCTGTCTATAGATTCCAATTGATCACCCGTTTAGATCTGAAAGTACGAAGCTCTCAGAAGCTTATTTGGTAGAAAAACTTATTTTAATGGTATAAATAAGGCGGTGGTAACGGTGACAGTGTAGGCATACAGGCAGTGGGGGGTGGTGGTGGAGGAGGAAGGGGAATCAAAAGTGGTGCGGATGGTGTTGGCGACGGTGTGGAGGAGACAGAGGCAGAGCCGGTGGAGGGGGTGCAGGGAGAGGGTGGTTGCGTAATGACGGTGCGGAAGAACTGCAGGACGGGGTGGTCATCGAGGTGGTGAGGGAGGAAGCAGGGGAGGCGGTAGTGGAACGGTCTGGTGTTGCAGGTGGGGGAGGTCATGGCGGGAGTGGAGGAGGAGGTGAAGGACGTAGTCATGGCAGAAGTGGAGGCAGTGGCCGTGAGGACACGAGAGGGGGTGCAGAGCATAGTGGTGGTGGTGTTGGTGGTGGAGGTGGAGGTGGTGTATGTAGAAGTGGAAGAGGATGTAAAGGGTGTGTAGGAGGTGATGGTGTTGGAGGACATGAATGGTGAACAGAGTTTCTGAAAGTGAGGGATCCATGCTTCCTTTACTCTGTCCCAGCAGATCCCAGAAGCTGGGAAGACTTAGAAACTTATCCCAGGAATCCTTGGTTTCACCTGCTGCTGCTGCTGCTAAGTCGCTTCAGTCNTCAATGACTCTGTCTATAGATTCCAATTGATCACCCGTTTAGATCTGAAAGTACGAAGCTCTCAGAAGCTTATTTGGTAGAAAAACTTATTTTAATGGTATAAATAAGGCGGTGGTAACGGTGACAGTGTAGGCATACAGGCAGTGGGGGGTGGTGGTGGAGGAGGAAGGGGAATCAAAAGTGGTGCGGATGGTGTTGGCGACGGTGTGGAGGAGACAGAGGCAGAGCCGGTGGAGGGGGTGCAGGGAGAGGGTGGTTGCGTAATGACGGTGCGGAAGAACTGCAGGACGGGGTGGTCATCGAGGTGGTGAGGGAGGAAGCAGGGGAGGCGGTAGTGGAACGGTCTGGTGTTGCAGGTGGGGGAGGTCATGGCGGGAGTGGAGGAGGAGGTGAAGGACGTAGTCATGGCAGAAGTGGAGGCAGTGGCCGTGAGGACACGAGAGGGGGTGCAGAGCATAGTGGTGGTGGTGTTGGTGGTGGAGGTGGAGGTGGTGTATGTAGAAGTGGAAGAGGATGTAAAGGGTGTGTAGGAGGTGATGGTGTTGGAGGACATGAATGGTGAACAGAGTTTCTGAAAGTGAGGGATCCATGCTTCCTTTACTCTGTCCCAGCAGATCCCAGAAGCTGGGAAGACTTAGAAACTTATCCCAGGAATCCTTGGTTTCACCTGCTGCTGCTGCTGCTAAGTCGCTTCAGTCGTGTCCGACTCTGTGCGACCCCACAGACGGCAGCCCACCAGGCTCCCCCGTCCCTGGGATTCTCCAGGCGAGAACACGGGAGTGGGTCACCATTTCCTTCTCCAGTGCATGCAAGTGAAAGTGAAGTCACTCAGTCATGTCTGACTCTTCGCGACCCCATAGACTGCAGCCCACCAGGCTCCTCTGTCCACGGGATTTGCCCAGCAAGAGTACTGGAGTGGGGTGCCATTGCCTTCTCTTGGTTTCAGCTAGGGTGTGCAAATCTTTTCTCCTTGCATACCTGGGCAGATTTTGTGTGGTGATTGCTCCCAGCTGAGGCCTGCTTGGATAACCTTTGTTGGAAACAGTCCTCCCTGGACCAGTATCTCATAGATGTAGGTCCACATAATCCAAGTTCGTGGCATGCATCTGCTACAGGGTAATTCTTTTGGGAGCTGTGGGTAGAGTTTGGGGTACTTGTGGGGTAGAGATCATCTGGGTCACCCAAATAGAATATGCTTAGGGCTCCTGAGCGAACTGCATGATTCAGTAAGAAAAAAGACCTGGGGGTCCCAGAGCCTGGTTGCTAGCCATGTCTCTGAGAGCTCTGTGACCTCCACGGGCCACTTTCCTCTCCATTCCCCAGTCTCCATTTGTGTGAAATGGCATCATCAAATTAGAAGAATTCTGCCAGTTCTGACCCTTGGCTTCTACTTGGAGAAATTAAGACAAATATTAGAACTTTGCTTGAGTTCTGTCCTTTCTGAAGGTTGAGTTTTATTTTCCATTTCTTCTGGCTGGGTCATTTTCTGAAAATAGAGCAGAGTGGCCTTAATTCACTCATGTCGGCCTTGGGTGAGAGAGAGGGTAGGCCACATGACCCAGTGCCCATTACCCTCCAGCCACCACAAGAACCAAGTTCAGATCAAAGCCAGGTTGATTCTCCCCACAGCTGCCTTAGAGGAAAAGTTACAAGTTCTGGTGAGAGGGTTCCAAGGGGCCTGCTATCTTCTATCAGTGCACATTGCCCAAGGTGAGAAGTGTAGATCAGAGCCCTAGAATAAAGCTGGACTCCCCCAGGCCAGAGAGTAATACTGACCTTTGTCTACAGAAGCTGGTAGAGACAGGACAAGGGAGGGCACGCGGTAGGAAGGCCAGTTTAGGGTAGGGAGGTTTTGTTGAAATGTCACCTCCTCAGATGACCAGATCTGCACCTCTCCCAACACCTTCCTTTCCTAGAGGTGACTAGAGGTGTTCTAGTCACAATCTGTAATGATTGTTGTTGTTTAGTGGCTCAGTTGTGTCCGACTCTTTGCAACACCATGGACTGCAGCGTATCAGGCTTCCCTCTCCTTCACCATCTCCCAGAGTTTGCTCAAACTCATGTCCATTGAGTCAGTGACACCATCCAGCCATTTCATTCTCTGTCATCCCCGTCTCCTCCTCCTCCTTTGTAATGACACATTTAGCCGGTTGGGCTTCCCAGGTGGTGCTAGTGGTGAAGAAAATGCCTGCCAATGCAGGAGACATAAGAGACACGGGTTCAGGGGAAGACATGCCAACCTACTTCTTGCCTAGAAGAATCCTGTGGACAAAGAAGCCTGGTGGGCTACTGTCCATGCGGTCTGTGTGGAGTACTTGGATTTTTTCCACCAAGTTTGAAATCTCAGGTAAGTGGTTCAGCCCTCTTGGGCCTTAGCCTCTCAGAGCATTGGGCTGGATGATCACTAAGGTTTTGGCCAAATGTGATCGTTCCATGTTCATTCAGGAAGTAACAACCGAGTACCTCCGTGTTTCAAAAACTGTGCCACGAGCTAGGAATACAGCAAAGGACAAGGCACAGTCCTTTTCCTCATGGAAGTTCTAATGGAAAAGACAGAGATTAGACAGATAGTTACACAAACAAAGAGCTTCCCAGGTGCCTCAGTGGCAAACAACCCGCCTGCCAATTCAGGAGACACGGGCTCAATCCCTGGGTTGGGAATGTCTCCCTGGAGGAGGAAACCCACTCCAGGAATCTTGCCTGAAAATTGAATGGACAGAGTAGTCGCTACGGTCCATGGGTCTCAAAGAGTCAGACACAGCTGAGCATGCCCGCATGCACGTTTACACAAGTAAGCAGGTCACACAAATTGTTCTGGGAAGAAGTAAAAGGTGCAGTGAGAGTTGATAAATGAGCACCACTGATCATTTATAAACTATTGGGGTAGTTGTAAGGTCAGATAGACCTACTCCCCCAAAAGAGATATCTTTTTAATTTTAAAAATGTTCAGGCTCTGGGGGAAGGGACCAGGTAGCTTCAGGAAAGTTTCTGGCTGAGTCTCTGAATGTGGGCTCTGCATCTGGGTAGATGCTTTCTGCATGGTAGCGATGAATCTCACAACTCCTGTACATGGCATCTGGGTCCTCCAGGAGCCAAGAGGTTGTGCTAATGGAGTCATCCCTGGGCTGAGGAGAGATGGGGAGTTCGCTGCAGTGTGAAGACTGGTTTTCTTCTATGTAGCAAATAAAGTGAAACTTGGTGTTTTCAGCATTTTTGGGTCAGTCCCCTCAACCCACCTGGCCAAAGCCCCACAGGTAGCAAACAGAAGTTGGAGGTGGAGGGACTGTCCATTCTTCCCTTACTCGGTGTGTGATTTTGTGGTGGGTATGAATCTTATGCAAATTTATTTGTGCAAGAAATACCACTTTAATTTTTTTTTAATCATCTTAAAACTTTCTTGATGCCCTCATCCTTCCAGTTGGAGGAACTCAATCCCTATCATTGCTTGACTCTCTCCTCCACTCTCCCTGATGGGTCCTGAGGAGGCTAAGATACTCTAAGCCCTCCCAGGCTTGGTCTTCCTGGGGTGCCATAGAGCTGTGTGAGGAGGCCACCTTCTTTTAAAGGCACAGGACTCCAGGGGCCTTTCTCCATGGCCGGAGAAAGTTCTCATCTCTCTCTCCTAGTCTGCTTTCAAAGGTCCCTCCAAGACACCTGCATCTCTCTATGCTTTGACTTCTGCAAAAGACAGGAAAGGACTCAATTTTCAGGCTTTGGTGCTGATTTCCTTGTAGAAACCCTTGGCCTTATTGTTAAAAGCCTAAAGCCTGCTGGGGGTTCTTAGACCAACAATATGTTTTTGGGGGGCCAGGGGGAAAAGGGAACCATTTTTCTTTTTTATAGAGGTAGAAAATGAGGCTCAGAGGGGTTCAGTAGTTTGTCCAAGGTTGACCTGTAAGTACATAAGCTGGAATTCAAACTGGGCCTGGCTCAGGCTAATAGTTGTATCTAGTCACCCTCAGGAGACAGCACCTGAGAATTCTTGTGCCTGGGGATTCTCTCCATGATGTTCTTCCTCCTTCTCCTCATTCCAGACTTTCATGGTTCATGGAACCCACCCCTCAGGACTCCTCCACTTTCCCGGCCACAGCTGCTCAGGGCATTGGCTGCCCTTCCTCCACTGCGAACTTCCTCCCAATTGTCCATCTCAGCAGGCCAGCAGGGCCAGGGCATCCCAGATGTATGATGAATATTTCTCCTCCTGACAGTCTCCCAAGAACATTGTTAACCCCTTGGCAACAACACAAAGTCTATTTTTCAAATTACATCAGTCAGTGACTTTTTAGTTTCTGTATTTATCAAAGTTTCACATGCACATAACGAGGAGAGTCAAACAGTTTTAAGAGGGTGGCCTTTCAAATGCTTGTGTTTCTGTTCTGCTTTTTCAGTTTTAAGCACTGACTCTGGAATCCCCACCAGGAAAGAGGAGATTTGCTCTTTCATCCCCGGCTCTAGCCAGCTCCCCCTCCCTTTTCACTCACACTCCTTTTCTAGTCCACATCTTCCCAAGATGGTGAAATGCTAATATAGTTTATTCTGGATTTACAGTGTAAAAAGCAGAATCCAACCCAGTAAGTATTAAAGATCTTGGTGGTTCTCTCTATTCGATGATCCATGAGTCAAGCAGCAACCAAACTAGCAGACAGAAAGGAGCTCTAAGAGGCTGTATGAAATGAAAGATTTTATAGGCAGAAAGGAGCAGAAATAAGCAGAAATAATAAGTATAACTATACTAGGAAGGTTGCTTTCAGGAATGGCATGAGTCTATCAGGCAGATTTCCAGCCTGGTAACTACTCAAATGGTTTCTGATGGACTGGTTTACAATTCCAGTTTCTGGGAGAATCAAAAATTGTAATGGAGCCTCAGTTTGGTGACATGCGGCTTAGTATAAGTGACTCCATTTTGGGTCTGTTATCTTGTTTTTAACAACATTATGAAAATATAAATTATATTTATAATGGAGCCTTTTGGTAAACTGTGATTGATTTCCCTTTCTGGAGTTAGTAACTGCTTTCTTTTTTTCATTTGCTTTGTTTCCTTTGTATTAAGCAATAATTAAAATTCAAACTCTTTGCCAAAGATCAAAATACCCTCCACAGTTATTTGAACAATCAAGTCTTCTGTCAAACTCCCCTCTGTGTGAAGCCCCTCCTGGAGTTCTGTCCTGCAGTGGTGCAGGAGGCTTAGGGTTAGGACCCTGGGGTTCCTTCCTTTCCAGGTTGGGGCTCTTGCCTCCTGCATTCATGTCTACCTCTTTCTTGGTTTACTCTTGAATTTATGAGAAGCTTATTTTAGTGACTTTGTAAGAAAGAGGGCCTGCAGCCATGTGTTTTTAATCTCAGCATCCCTAGCACTTGGCATCATAGGTGCTCAGTAAATGTTTGTTAAATTGATGAAAGAATAAAGGAAGAAAGAAAGACAGAAAAACATCAGGAGAGACAAAGTTGTTGTTGTTTAGTCACTAAGTTGTGTCTGACTCTTTTTGTGACCCATGGGCTGTAGCCCGCCAGTCTCCTCTGTGCATGGGATTTTCCAGGCAAGAATACTGCAGTAGGTTGCCATTTCCCTTACCAGGGAATCTTCCTGACTCAGGGATCTAATCCGAGTCTCCTGCATTAGCAGGTAGATTCTTTACCAAGGAGCCACCAGGGAAACCCAGAGAAAAAGTTATCACACATCTAAGAGGTAAAAAGGAAAATAATGAATCCTGATAACCTGATGTTAAATGACTGACCTAAACTTTTAATTTATGATTTACATAAGCAATAATGAAAGTTCACAAGAACACCTGGATATAGGGAACTCTTCTCATCTTTTCTAAAGCCACAGGGGAAAGAATATAAGCTAGGAATGAATTACCTAACCTTTCTGTGTCTCTGTTTTTTCCATCTATGAAAAATAGGGATGATAATGCTTACCTAGGAAAATAGTGGTGTTGAATGACAGCTAATAATTGCTGAGCACTTTCACTTGCTGACCCATCAAAATGACATTTAAGTTAAATGTATGCAAAATACCTAGCTCAGTGCCTAGACTTTTGCAGCACTTGGTGAATGAAAATGACTTCCCTTCTTTCTCAAGAGCTCAGGGCTTTCTGAATTGCTCAACACAATAGTATCAGTGGTATTGAAAATGGCTATAAGAAGCTATGGATTGGATTTGGATTCTAGAGTGATAGAGAGATGCCCATTCTAATCTTGACTTTCCACATGACTCATTGTGTGCCCTTTGGCAAGCCCCTCCCAGCTCTGAGCCTCAGTGCTTTCTTTAGCAAAACCTGGGGCTATGTGCATGGCAACTCAGGTCCCTGTCATCACCCCAACGTCGTCATGCTAGAATCCCATCCTTCTAGAACTGATTCCACCCAGCGGCTGTGAGCTCCGATTGCCTACAGATAGAGGCCACAGCTGGCCCTGGCACCAGCTCCTGCGGGACTGGGAAAGGTGTCCTGAGGTTGACTGGGGAGGAACCAGTGCGTTCTTCCACAGTTAATGCAAGACAGCTCCAGCCTTGTCTCTGACCAGCACCAGGGAAGTGGACTTCATTGCAAAATCCACCTTGTCAGAGTCAGGTCAGAGTGATTAATGACTCTTTAATCCCACAGCAGAATACCTGACAAAGTATGCTGGGGCTGCAAAGGCAGAACAAACCAAATTAGCCTGGTCAACCCACTCACAAGGTGTGGGTTGCTAAGGATCCCAAGAGCTTGGAAAGGAAGCCTCTCCCTTTAGGTCTGTGAAAGCATCAAGTGGCCACAATGGGGAAGGGACTCCATTAAAAGGAGGGGGTGGCCAATGAATAAACATGCAGGTTACCGTGTTGATATTTCACTGAATGCCATTCTGAAGTGGGGTGCTTGGGGCCTTGGAGGCCGGTGCCCCTGGTATTGTGCTGGGGGAGGGACTGGCCATTTGAAGTCAAGGTGAGGACATACTGGGGGCAGATGGAACCTGCTTTGTTTGTGAAAGAGTTTTTCTGCTATTTATGCTAATGAGTGGGAAACACTTCTCAAGCATTTCAGATGATTCTGTAATGAGGCCGGGCAGAATGTGCCAACATTGTTGGCCCAGGACGATTTTCAACTCCCACTCGCCACATTAGCAGCCCCTTTCTTTACATGAAGGCCCTTGGAGGGTAAAAGGGGACAATGAAGGAAGGGTGAACACATCACAAAGAGCGGCTTTTGTTTCGCATTCCTTTGAACCTTCTCAAAAGCCCGGTTTCAAGGGGTGTGTTGGGCCTGCCTTTCAACGTTACTGAACCCAGAATCCCCTGTTGTTTAGCAACATAGAAAGCTGACCTTAATTGACTCCACTTCTGAACAGGCTTTGTAAATCACTCTGCCCCAGAGTGAAATTTCCTGATGGGGTCTGTATGTGATACACACGATTTATACATGGGATACTAACTAACGTGGCTTCACATGTATGCAGTGATTTCCAGCTTACACCCCATCATATGGCCATTGTAGTTTAATTCTCACAAGCACCTACCACTGGATGAGGAATTCTTGCTCTCATTTTACAGCCAAGAGAACTGAGGTGCAGAGAAGTTAGGTGGCTAGCTCAGAATCACACATCAAGGAAGAACCAGAGCTTTGACCAGAGCTTGGGTCTCCCTGGCTTTTTCCACCCTATCACTAATGTTCCTGCATGGAAAGTCATGCAGATGTGTGTGCCAGAGAAATATCTTCAGTGATGAGCTGCTTAAAAACAGTGTTTTTTGGAGAAAGAAGGTCACCACTGGATTATGGTTACATTTTTGGATTTCCAGTTTAATTTCTGGGCATGATAGCATTTCCTGGACAAAATTTCTCCTCTAACTATGTCTTAGTCATGCCTGAATGATTTGTACATGCCCCACTCCATTCCTTCTCTCTCCCAGGCCACTCAGCTGCAGGTACATGGCTGTCCAATGGAGTAGCCCTGGATATCCCGTCTTCTCTATAGGATGGCGCTTCTCTGAGCTTCATCAGTGGAGTGTGTTGTAAAAAAGGGGGTCCACCCTGGAACTTGTCCAGAAGTGTGGCTATAGTTCAGGCCCAAGAAACATATCTCCATCCTCTAGGCCTCTAGACTACCAAGTATAGAAGTTGACTTTGACTTCTGACCAGGGCCAGCTTCCCAGACATGTGACCTGTGCAGTTGTACAAGATGCTGGGCTCAGAAGGGCCCTGTGCTTGGTTTCATGCTCTGCTATCTTTGTGTCGACAGGCTTAATGATTTCATCTTCTGTTTTGTAAAGTGAGGTCCAATAAGATGATGGAGCAAGGAGGCGGCAGGCAGTGTGCTTGTCCACTGCAATCCCTTGCTTGCTGCTCACACATAGAATGCTCCCGAGCCCCAGGAACACAGAAGCCCTCTACGGGGGCCTAGAGTCATGGAAGTTCAGTGACACTCAAAGCAAGGTAAGCGCACTGCATCTGCAACGGAGTGAGTGGGGTGTTGGTGGCCCCAAGAGGCTCATGTTTTCTGTTCAAACCAGAATGGAGAATGCAGGAAGAAGACACAGATGTTCTAAGAAACACTGACAGACGACCCCATCATATCCTTTTTGACTCACGGGACTTCCCCCTGTTGACCAATCATTTACACTGAAAATGATGAAAGAAGGGAAGGGAGAGAGAGGAGGACGCAGAGTGGCTAGTCCTTTCAGCAGCCTTCTTAGTAAACCTAAGACAAAGTGCGCTGGGGGAATGGGTGTGTGTTAAGAAGTAAAATAAAAAACAGTTGAGTTAGTTCTGAGCAGCACTTCCGCTGTTCTGGTAAGAACAAAAAACATATGTACATGTGGGATATAAAATCAAAATTCTATAATTTTGGAGATTCTGCATAGGAGTTAAATGCTCTTGTATTTGCATTCAAAACTGGCTTTGTACAATCTAAAGCTGAATGGTAAAGCTCATGCTAATCATTTAAAAATTTCATTTTGCTTTACTTAGAATGGCAGTAAATAGAAGATCAAAATCACCATGAGAAGTTGGAAAGTGAGACCACAGAAGAAAGGAAGAACTTTATATTTAAGACCTTCAGTGGCATCTTTTGCCGACTTTTCAAACAAGGGGCTGCCTACTTCCATTTTGCATGGGGTCCTGCAGATTATGTTGCCAGTTCTGTTTCTGACAGAAGACATACAGAACGTAAATATTAGATGTTTAAAATACATGTTCCGTGATCACAGATCTCATGATTCAGTCAAAGAGAACTGCTCTGTTAATGGTGTGGAGCCTTCTGTTTTATTTGGGCGTGGTGTGGGGCTGGGCGTGTGCTCTGTTGCTCTGTGGGTGGAGGGTGGTATGGTGGGGGTCACATGGATGGATAAGTGACTTATCCCAGGCTGTTTTCTTCCTTCTTTCCTCTTTTCCTATCTCTCTCTCTCCCTTTTTCTTTTTAGTGAGGTATAGTTAATTTGCAATGTTGTGTTAGTTTCAAGTGTACAGCAAAGTGATTCAGTTACACACACACACGTAGATATAGATTCTTTTCCTTTATAGGTTATTATGAGATATTGAGGCTGTTTTCTTAATCTGCAAAATGGAGATAACACATGCTTTGCCCATTGGTCAGGGGTTCCAGTAAAAGAATGGATATAAAGATATTTTGAAAACTGTAAAGTGTGTGATGGATAAAGTACTTTATACATTTTAGTATTATTTAAAAACCACAAAGTAGGAATAGTGGTATCTTTGTCCCTTCCGATTTCCAAATGAATTCTGAATGAATTCCTGCCAGGTTTGCATATATCCAAATTCATTTCATTTTTTCTTTGACATAAATCTGCTAATAACTGTTTGGAAAAGAGTATGGAACTTCAATATGATCACAATTATTATTTTTTTCCCTTTGTAGTCATGCAATATATATCAATGTTTTTAAAGGCAAGAGTGGTTTGAAAAAACCCCCCAAGAAAACAAAATATAAAGTAGGTGATATAGTATTCTATGATTACACATCTGTCCAAACTATGTATAGAAAAAATGACAAGGAAAGAAACCAAAAGCCCAACAATGAGATAAATAAACAACTTAGTACAGAGGCCAAATCAACCATAATCACATAGGATCCTAGCATGACATGGTCTACTGTTTTTATTGCAGAGTTTGGCTGACTTCTGGATTCAGACGTGTTTCTCTAAATGTAACAGCTGCTCACAGGCCAAATCTGACATATCAACCCACAGCAAACGTGCTAATCATATCCTTCAGTACTAGCATTTTAAATAGTTCTCTATCATATAATGAGGACTTTGTCATAAATGGTGGATTGATACGGCAGAATAATGGTCGTACTAGGAGGGCAAACATCTCTACCTGTGGCCTTGCGGAAGGAACTTCTCTTAGCATGGGCTTCAGTTTTCCCATCTGTCTTTGGGATGGAGTGGATCGTGAGCTCGAAAGGGCCGTCCGGCACCAACACTCTGTGCTTTGATGGCTTTGATGTGATCTTCAAAGTCTCACTGCCACTGTCACCTTCAGGGCCATCTGAAAGAGGACGTGCATAGACCTGGGCTCATCCAGTGTGAACAGGCTCCTTGTCTCAAGGGGACACAGCAGATGCGGGCTCTCAATAGTTGTCCCCAGTTCACACCAGCATAGCAGCTGACCTGGGAATGTTTGCTGCACACTGATGGTTTCATAATTTACACCTCACTTAATTCTCCTTTTAGACTGCAAGCAGGTTAAAGACAGGCTCACCAGATTCCTCTCTCTCTTCCCATAGTACCCACAGTGTACCCACAGGGCCTGGCACATGGCAGGAGCTCAGCAGACGTGAATTTCAACATTTCGAGTAGACCTAAATGGTAACTAACTATCATTTTGCTGAGATATTCTCAGGAAGGGCCCTAGGTTGCAGAGATCAGTCCTGATGGAGCCTGCTGCCCACCAGTGGGAAGAATAGGGGTACAACTTGTGTGTTTTTGGGAAACTGTCAAATCCCAGAAAGTCTTCCTGCCTTGATGAAAACCACACCTTATGGCCTCAGGCTTTTCCCTGCTTTGCAGTCCAGTTCAAAATGACATTTAGAATATACCCTTTGAGCCAGCACCAAAAAATTGTGAGAGGCTGCTGCTAGTAGCAGCTGCATTGATAATAACCTCAAACTGGAAACACCTCAATGTCCATCAGCAGGAGAGCAGGCAAACATGAGGTGTTTTATACTTATTGGAAAAACCATTCAACAATGAAAAGGACAAACTACAAGGATGGGTCCTAAAATCACATAAAGTGAAAGAAGCCAGAGACAAAAGAGCCCATACTGACCAATTTCATTTAAATGCAGACAAAACAGGCAAAATGGATCTAGAGTGAGAGAAATCCGAACAGTGATTGCTGGGGGTGGGGCCGGGGGAGTGGACATTTTGACTGGAAAGAGGGCAAAGAAACCTCTCTCTAGGGTTTTCGTTATGTTCTCTGTCTTGACTGGGCTGGTGGTTACATAGGTTACATTTATGAAAACTCATTGAACTGTACATTTAAAAAATCTGTATGTTGTACGGATGGTAAGTTAACCCTCAGTTCACCTCCTCTCCCAGTAGTATCTGGAACTGAAGCTTCTCAGCCTTTCAGTGGCTGGCTGGCTCCTGGCTCAGACACTGGGCAGGGAACTGGGATTCCTGTGACTGTGGCCATACTGCCTGAGGATTTCTTCACATCTGCCCAGGGCGGCCGCAGCACGTGGCCCATTTCTCATCCAGGCACTCTGCTGGCTCTTCCTGACGGCCTGTCTCTCTCTAGGCTCTCCTGGGGCCCATGCAAGACACCCAGCCTCCTTCCGTTTAGTATTTCTTTAGATCTCAAGTTCTCTCTGCATTTTCTCTTCTCCAGACTAATCCTCAGTTTTTTTCCATTCATGCTTCACTGAACATGGTTTCCAAATCCTTCCTCCTCCGAGAGTCTCTCCCCTGGATCCTGTCCAGCTGCCTGGGGCCCATTTAAACGATTCTCTGAAAGCTTGGGCTGACAACACGACTCCTACCTCCCAAGTGACTGCAGCAATAGATGGCAGGCTACAACCCTTTGTCTGAGCAACCCAACAGGTTAAACTTTTTTTTTTTTTTTTTTAAAGGGAGAGAGAAATGAAAACGTGGTGGGTATTCCACGAAGGCTCCCGTGAATGATTGACATACATTTAAGGGGATGATGTATTTGTGTGATGCCAGGGGGCTGATACATTAATAGATATAATTTGTAGGCTCCCAAGGAGAGGTTAAAGAGGAGAGCACAGATTCCTTTGAGCTGACTTGGTACTCCCATGTCATCTGTCCCGGCCTTAATCAAGTTATCATATCAACCCAGTGTCTCCTGGACCCCAGCTCTCTGTCTGAATGAGGAAAAAAATTGCAGACAAATTTCTAGCAGCAGGAAGTTGGTTCTCTCCTGCGAGGCTGGATAAAAAGTACCTGTAACCTCTCCAGGCCTCCCTCCTGCTCCTGCTGGGAGTTCAGTTCAAGTGGTTCCCTTATTTGATTACGCCTCTCAGGCCTTCTCTGGTGTAGGTATCCAATTCACCGCCATGACCACTGGCTCCCTACGAAGCAGAAAACATTAGAGTCACTCTTTTGTGAAATTACAGGGAAGCTGAGTGGGCCAAGCTCTTGTGGGGGATGTGTGTGTGAGAGAGAGAGAGAGAAGACGCACAGATGTAGATAAAGAGAGGAATGCTGTTTGCCAGCAAATGTGGCATTGATTTATATTCGCTTCCTTTAGTCACAGAGCAACTGAGTGGCATCTCCAAATTCTCACGATAAAAAAACAAGAGGTAGAGGAGAAAAAGACTCCTGCTAAGTGCTATATATCATTACTTTTTTTTTTTAGTGTTTGCAAAAGATTTAGAACAGGCATAATTTAAAATCAGTGGACAAAGTTCTCCTATTATGGATGCCTTTGCTTCATGACTATATAATTCAAATTATAATGCTAAATATTATTTATGAATGTGTGAATTATGATGGTCTTTGTAACTGTGTTCAGGGTATTATTGGAATGATGCTGATAGGTTGGTGGATCTACGCATCTATTTCTCCTACACATTAATTTTTGAGTGGACAAGAAGATCTTCCCTGTAGCTCAGACGGTAAAGAATCTGTCTGCAATGCAGAAGACTCAGGTTCGATCCCTGGGTCAGGAAGATCCCCTGGAGAAGGGAATGTCAATCCACTCTAGTATTCTTGCCTGGAGAATCCCATGGACAGAGGAGCCTGGTGGACTACAGTCCATAGGGTCATAAAGAGTCGCACACAACTGAGTGATGAACCCTACTACTACTACTACAAAAAGAGTGGAGATGATGCATATTGTCAGCATGGGTCTATCCTACATTACCTTTTAAAAAATTGGTTTTCTTTAAAAGAAACATTTATTTCCACATGTGTGCGTGTGCTCAGTCATGTCCAACTCCTTGCAACCCTATGAACTATGCCTGCCAGGCTCCTCTGTGCACGGGATTCCCCAGGTAAGGATGAAGCGGGTTACCATTTCCTCCTCCACGGGATCTTCCTGACCCAGGGATCGAACCCACTTTCCTGCATTGGTAGGCGGGTTCTTTACCACAGCTGCCTGAGAAGCTGGTTTCCCCACACAAGCACCAAAAAAACCCCACAAAAATACAGACAACAAAAAACCACACTCCCCTGCCTACTGTGGACAAAACTCGGCAATATTTTGTATTCATTTCAGGAAATCTCAACCTAATCAGGGAAAATAATGGTTCCATCGTTTATCTTCAGGTACCTAAGACACCTCAGAATCCGGTGGAAGAGGAATTTTTGCAGATTGGCTTGTGGCTTCCGGCAGTGGCGGGGAGCTGGTGGCGCTGAACACTTAGAGGATGAAACTGGACTTACCCGCAGGCTGAGGGCAGCGCTGGGCTGGCAAGCCGTGGAGTCGACACCCATCCATTCATTCCTAAGGGGGGGAAAAGGAAATACACTATCTGAACTCAAGAGGACTACTGATTTATCCCCGTTAGCAGGCAGGACACTTGACAAGCCCACGTCTTGGGGCTCGTTAGCGTCTTTATTGCGAGAAGCTCTCGCCTGCGAGTTCCCATGGGGGCCAGGAGTCAGCGGGGCGCCCTTTCCTTAAAAGGCCTTCTTCACAGAGTGGGCTCGAATCGCAACCGTTAAAGAGGCCTCACCGCGCAAAGGGGCGTCCCGGCGGTGATCGGTAATCGGGAAACAAATTTGATTTTCTGAATTCTTTGGCAGCTGGTGACAAAGGACCAGATATGGGGCGCGGCGGGGGCGATCCTTGCAGAGGCGGCCGCCTGGAGGGGCGCGCGAACCCGAGTCGCACAAAGGCAGCTGCCGGCGGCACAAAGGCTCGCCTGGGGCTCTGCGCTGTCCGCCCGCGTCGCGGCCGGGCGGCCGCGAGCAGCGCGGGGCGCGGACTGGCCTCGGTGGAGGTCCTGGACCGGCCGAGGCTGCCCCGCTGCTGGCCAGGCTGCGGGTACTGATCCCTAGGACAGCAACTGCCTTCATCCTGGAACTCCAAGGGCCTTCTGCTAGGGCCACAAGCAGCAGGGGACTTTGAAAGTTTCAATCGGTTCATCAAGAAGTGTCCACAACCCTTGCCTAACCCAAAGTTTTGCTGTGATTTGGAAGGGATCACCAGAAATTCCCTGAAATTTCCCTAGATTCCTGCCGTGTCGATAGACTGGGCCTTCCCTTGTCTTTTTATTGGGCTCTCTTTGGTCATTTCCCAAGTCTTGTCCTGTCTTGTAAGTTTCTTGAAGGGCAATGGTGTATCTTATTTTTCCCTTGGTGTCAAAGTCGAAGTGTTAAGGGGAACCCCCCCCCCACCCCGGGAAATGGAGCTGTTAGGCTTATAAGGGCAGGAATTAATGCTTTGTTATTCATTCATTCAAAAATGTTTCCTGAGCACTGCTCACTGGCCCCCTCAGCCCTGTGCTGACTTCCGGACATTTTCACCGCCTCTGGGTCCTGTCATATCTTTTTCCTAAGTCAGCTACAGTAGTAGCACCTCCCAAACTCCTGGAACAGAGTGTCTGGCTCCCCACCAGGCCTAGAAAGTCCTGCTGGTAAAGGCACCGATTTGCTTCTCCTCAAACTTGAAGATGTGTGTGGGCTGGATTTCCTCAGCACCACTCTGGAATGTTCTGACAGCCATTACCCTAGACACTAGCCAAACTTTGGTCCCACTTCATTCCTGTCCAAAATGAGGCCATCCATAACATTGATTTTGTTTGTAGAGGATGTCAGGACTCCAGAAAAGCAGACTCAGAAAGGAACAAAATGTGTCAAATAACACACAGCTTACTATTCCCACTCTCTTTACCTAAAGAGAAGTTTAATGTCTTTGTGTTAGTCAATCACGTCTGACTCTTTCTGACCCCAGGGTCTTTGGCAGCTATTAAAATACAAGTGACCATTTTATTTATTTATTTATTATTTTTTAATTTAAATTTTTATTTTTTCATCTCAGGTGTACATGAGTTCCCAATCTTGAAACACCCCCCCAACAAGTGGCCATTTTAAAAGATATTATAGAAATGGCGCTCCCCTGCTAGATTAATTCTGCCTCAGGCTTAATTCTTTTTAAAAAAAATTTTGGTGGCTCAGATGGTAAAGAATCTGCCTACAATGCAGGAGACCTAGGTTCCATCCCTGGGTTGGGAAGATCCCCTGAAGAAGGGAATGGCTACCCTCTCCAGTATTCTTGCCCGGAGAATTCCATGGACAGAGGAGCCTGGCGGGCTACAGTCCATGGGGCCGTAAAGGTTGGCCACGAACACTTTCATAGCTGATTTACAATGCTTAACACAGTTTCAGGTGTAGAGCAAAGTGATTTACTTATACATATTCATATATCTGTCTTCCCTGATGACTCAGAGGGTGAAGAATCTGCCTGCCGTACAGGAGACACAGGAGACATGGGCTCGATTCCTGAATCTGAAAGATCCCTGGGTGGGGAAGATCCCCTAGAGGAGGAAATGGTAACCCACTCCAGTTTTCTTGCCTGGGAAACCTCATGGACAGAGGAGTCTGGCAGTCTACACAGTTCAAAGGGTTGCAAAGAGTCGGACACGACTGAGCAGGATCCCTGTGCCTAGTATCCATATATCTTTTCCTTTTCAGATTCTTTTCCCACATAGGTTGTTACAGAACACCGAGTAGAGCTCCCTATGCTATCCAGTAGGTCCTTGTTGGTTATCTGTTTTATATAAAGTAGTGTGCGTGTTGGGGCTTCCCTAGTGGCTCCGATGGTAAAGAATCTGTGCTCATCCCCAACCTCCTAATTTCCCCCCCCCCCTCACCTTTCCCCTTTGGTAACCATAAATTTGCTTTTGAAGTCTGTGAGTCTGCTTCTGTTTTCTAAATAGGATAATTTGTATCATTTTTCTAGACTCCATATATAAGTGATATCATAGGATAGTCTTTCTCTGTCCAACTTACATCAGCTAGTAAGATAATCTCTGATCCATCTATGTTGCTGCAAATGGCATTATTTCATTCTTTTTTGTGGTTGAGTTGGCAGATTCTTTTTGTTGTTGTTATTCAGTTGCTCAGTCCTGTTCAACTCTTTGCAATGTCATGGGCTGCAGCACACCAGGCATTCCTGTCCTTTACAATCTCCCGGAGTTTGCTCAAACTCATATCCACTGAGTCAGTGATGCCATCCAACCATCTCATCCTCTGTCACCCCCTTCTTCTCCTACCTTCGATCTTTCCCAGCATCAGGGTCTTTTCTAATGAGTCAGCTCTTCACATCAGGTGGCCAAAGTATTGGAGCTTTGGCTTCAGCATCAGTTCTTCTAATGAATATTCAGAGTTGATTTCCTTTAAGATTAACTGGTTTGATCTCCTTGCTGTCCGAGGAACTCTCAAGAGTCTTCTCCAGCACCACAGTTTGAAGGCATCAGTTCTTCAGTGCTCAGCTCTCACATCTGTACATGAATACTGGAAAAACCATAGCTGATTCTTTTACTTGACCCTTTCTCTCAGAATCAATTACCAAATAATAATACCAATGTCTCATGTTACATAGGAGAAGGCAATGGCACCCCACTCCAGTACTCTTGCCTGGAAAATCCCATGAACGGAGGGGCCTGGTAGGTGCAGTCCATGGGGTCGCTAGGAGTTGGACATGACTGAGCGACTTCAGTTTCACTTTTCACCTTCACGCATTGGAGAGGGAAATGGCAACTCACTCTAGTACTCTTGCCTGGAGAATCCCAGAGACGGGGGAGCCTGGTGGCCTGGCGTCTATGGGGTAGCACAGAGTCAGACATGACTGAAGCGACTTAGCAGCAGCAGCAGCAGCAGCATGTTACATGCCCTCAGACTCTGTCTCAGGGGAGTCCTCTTTCCTGCTGGAGCCCTTTCATTTCAAGTTAACCCCTAATTAAATTCAGTGTAATATGGGGCCTGTGTGTGTGAATGTGGGTCTGTGCATGTTAGCAAGGTATTTGCAATCAGCACCACAAAGCCTGAAAATGGAATCTGATTAAATGAGAATCTAAATATAGAACACATACCCTAAGAGATCTAGGAAGAGAAATTATTTTCACCCCAGCACAGGGACAGCAACCTACAGTGTGTGTGTGTGTATGTGTGTGTGTGTGATGTTGGAGCAGTGTGATGCTGATAGCAGAAGAATATAATTATCAGACTCATAGGATGTCAGGCAAGGAAGATTCCAACTGCTTCACTGTATTAGTGATCTACTACTGCTGCTGCTAAGTCACTTCAGTCGTGTCCGACTCTGTGCGACCCCATAGACTGCAGCCCACCAGGCTCCCCCGTCCCTGGGATTCTCCAGGCAAGAACACTGGAGTGAGTTGCCATTTCCTTCTCCAATGCAGGAAAGTGAAAAGTGAAAGTGAAGTCGCTCAGTCATGCCTGACCCTCAGCGACCCCATGGACTGCAGCCTTCCAGGCTCCTCCGTCCATGGGATTTTCCAGGCAAGAATACTGCATAACAAATTACCACAAACTTTATGGTATACAACAGCACTCATTTGTTATCTTATTTGTGGGTCAGGAGGCTGAGGCAGCTTGGCTGGGTTTCCCATTTCAGGGTCTCTCACAAGGCTTTCATTCGGGAGGCAGCCAGGGCTGGGGTCTCATCTGTAGCTTGACTGGGGAAGGATCAGTTTCCAGGCTCACATGGTTGTGCACAATTCCTGGAGGGTTATTGTACTGAGGTCCTTGACTCCTTGCAGACCACTGGCCAGAGGCCACCCTCAGTTCCTTGCCTTATGGACCTCACTATATGGCAGCTTACTCCATCAGAGCCAGCGAGGCAGGCAGTCCACACAGAGAGTCTGCTAGCAAGGCAAGTGTTACAGGCTTATGTAGCGTCATCATGAGATTGAGTGACACCGCACCATTTGTTGTATTCCATTGGTCAGGAATAAGCCACAGCCCTACCTGCTCTTGAAGGGAGGGGATTATACAAGAGTGTGGACAACAGAAGGTGTGAACCATGGGGGTCTCCTTAGAGTTTGTCCACCACATTTATCTCACCCTATAAATAGACTAGGTTGGGGATGTGCCCTGGTCACAGTCTCAGTGGTTAGTCTAGTGGCTGGATGCTCATCTTGCTAGGATTTCTATTTTGTTTGTGCTCTTTCCTCTATGGCATGACTCCTAGATACAGGTGTAACACCTGTGAGGGCCCTGGTTCTGGAAAGCAGGCTGGTCTCTACACAGCAGCCTTTGATGGCTTCCAGCGTAGTAACATCCATTCCCCATAATCACTGTGGTCCGCTCCCAAGGAATGCAAAGAACCATAATTTCCCTGGCCTCCACAGAATATCCCCAAACCAACACGGTATGGAGAATCTCACTTCCAGATCAATTAAATGGGGACATTTTGAGAATATCAGGATTTTTCTAGTCCCCTGCTTCTAACCTGGTCCAACTCCTTTCAACAGCTGAGAAAACTGAAGCTAGGAAGAAATAATTTCTTCCAGCCCCCATGGATACCGCCCAGCTCTCTTTCTTTCTTACGCATATAAAGTGTCAGTGAGAAGGTACTGCCTTGAGCAAGTAAACATAGGATGGGCTGGCCCATAGGTCAACTGGAACTAGGACTCAAAACCCTCAGGGTTGCTTCTGTAACCTTGGAGGTTACATCTCCATCCCTCTATTGCAGCCAGAGCTCCAGGACCCCAGCCCCATCCAGGACCCAAGACCAAAAGGAAAACCATCAAGAAAACAACAGTCCTCATCCCATCAGGTCATGTTGCCTCTTGAGAGAAAAAAAATTCCTCAAATCATCAATTCCAGACATGCAAATCTGCTTAAACAGCTAGTTCCCCAGGGACTGCACATCACTGATAGAATGCAGTATAATAGGACCCTAGCTTTGCCTCTCTAATTTCAGTAGGATTATAATTCCCACTGCAAGAAGTGGAAGTTACTTCTCGTTTGACATGGGGAGAGGAACATTGAGGTTCTTTTTTCTGGGTCCAAGTCTTTGTCCTACCTTCTCTCTGCACTAGAGAGAAGAAAGTAGCATTTTTTTTTTTTTTTATCTTCGGTCACTGCATTTGGTAAAACAGCCTCCCAGTAAGCCATGAACAAAATCTCCTCCTCCATCTGTGTTCTTATCAAAGCAGCCTCTGGCTGCATTCTCCTTCCATGGTCCTCAGAGGATAACTGTGGGAACAAGTGAAACAGGGTATAAGCAGTTCTAAAGTTTAAACAGGGTATCTTGAGTTTAGAAACCCTGAGCTGTCTCCTTGCTGGCTTTGAAAAGCTGAAATCACACCGTGTGTGGGAGTAGTTCAGAAAATACAAAAAGGCTGTGCCTTGGATCAGCTCATTAAGTAGTGCTGATCCTGGACTGCCTTTGAGTTTTATTTCCTGGGATTAAATGGACTTTCTTTTTTTTTTTTAAGTTATTTTTAAAAATTGAAATATAGTTGATACGCAATGATTCGGGTATACAGCAAAGTGATTCAGTTTCATATATATATATGTACACACATATATATATTCACACACATATATATATTCTTTTATGTTATAGGTTATTGTAAGCTTTTGAATATAGTTCCCTGTGCTATGCAGTAGGTCCTTGTTTATCTATTTTATATACAGTAGTGTGTATGTGTTAATTCTGAATTCCTAACTTATCCCTCCTTTTCTTTCTGCTTTGGTAATCATAGTTTGTATCCTATATCTGAGTCTATTTCTGATTTGTAAATAAGTTCAAGCACGTAGACTTCCTGATGGCACCTGTTTTCCAACAGAAATAAGAAATAGACTTCAGAAAAAAAAAACCAAACATTGAATGGTTTGGGAAGAAACAGAAAAGGTACACTTATTTTAGCAATAAGATGCACAGAGTTGGTTGGTTTCCACTCTGACTTTCACAGCCCTTCTTTGTAGCCCTCTCTGGATATTAACAACTTTTGCCCTGGGGAGACTGATGCAGCATGGGAGCAGGGGTTGTTGATAAATTGCTTTGAGGAAAATGTCTTTGACGTAGTTATTCTGAATTTTTGTTAACAAATTGTCTACTAGCATTCCTGTGCATACGCAGTCAGTTTTGAAATGATAGAGAGCAGCTATGTGCAGACATGAACTTTAAAGAAAACAAAGACTTCCACGTGGACAGACAGTAAGTCCCCTACACACCAACCTTCAAGCTGGGAAGATGCAAGCGCACATCCCATCCACGTCAGGTGTGAGTGCGTTTGCAGTGTGTCCTGTCTCCTGTTGCTGGTGATCCTTCAGCTCTACCGTTCCCACCACCTCCGCCTCCTCCAGTCAGTGACTCCTCCTGCCCCTGTGTGCCAGCTGTTGTACTGTACTACTGTACTTTTCAAGGTAACGTGTAAGATTTTAAATGTTTTATATTTTGTTTTTTCTGCATTATTTGTGTGAAGAGTATTGTAAACATATTACATATTACAGTATAATGCTATATAGCTGATTGAGTGAGTTAGGTACCTTGGCTAACTTTGTTGGACTTACAAACAAACTGGACTTATAAACGCACTCTCAAAATAGAACTCATTCACATGTAGGGGACTTATTGTACGGCATAAATGAGTCAGGTCCCTCTCAGGAATTAAAAGGAGATTGTATGCCTATTATCCCATGTTCCTAGTCATTCCCTTTATGTACTGAGCACTCAGTGAGTCTACATGGCAAGCTAGAGGCTTTATAGAGACTAGCACAAAATCCCTTTAAGGTCCTTTTATGCTCATTTTACAGATGAGAAAACTGAGGCACAGAGATGAAGTAAATTGCCCCTGGTGATGGAGCCTGAGCCATCTGGCTCCAGACCCCAGCTCGTGACCTCTAAAGCCTCATGGAAACTTTGTCCCAGCTGTGCATTGACTGCAGTTAAAGTCTGTGACACATGAGTTCCTGCTCCCAGTGCTTCAAGTACTTGAATGAAAGTGATCGGGTTTCTACCCTTTTAAGATCTCTAAGTGGGGTGAAGGTGGGCGCTCAGATAGGCACATATTACTATAAAGCAGGATGAAATAAAAGTGTCATCAAGAAGCAGGATGTGCTATGGAGGATCAGGAAAAGCATTTTGCAGGAGATGAGTTTTGAAGGATGGGGAAGTTATCAACAGGTCACCGGGGAGGGATCCAGATAGAGGCCAGAACCAGCAGATGGAAGGGGGTTAGGTACCAGCCAAAGGACAGGAGGCTGGGAGGTGACGCAGGGCCAGTGCATGGAGGGTCCAGCTACCTGCCTGGAAGTTGTAACCATTCTGGTAAGCATTGCCAGGGGTTCATTTAGATGAGCAGGGAAAACCTGAAGTGCAGATGGGTGAAACAGAGCCTTGTGGGGCTGATGCTCTAACTACTGGCTTAATGTCTCTGTTAAGGGTTTTAGAAAGTTGTCTCTTCTTTCTGAGGTTTCTGTCTTCACTGTTGGTTTTTAACAAGTCTCTGCTCTGGTTCCCACATCCCCTACTCCCTCTGCCCCCATTACCTCCTAATTGTGATTACAGAGTTCTATGGAACTGTCTCAGTACCCTTCAGAGATTTGCAGTGGTTAATAACTTGCTGGGAGCCTCCTTGTTCCAGCTCTCTGACCACTCTCTCACTCACCCCAGCTGCTCCTCTGTGACCCCAGTAGCACTCAGCCATGGTGCTCCATGTTTTAAATATCACACGGTCCTTTAAATATCAAACGGTCCTTCTGGCCTCTTAGCCGATGTAAACATTATTAAAACCTCATTGTCTAGAAACGGAGTAGAAACTCACTCATGAGAATCTACTTAATAGCTTTAAAATGAAGCACCATTCTGAAAGTTCAGCCTTCAAGGTGTTCATGGGGAGAGGCTCGAGTCTACCATTCCTGTGGCAGGTTACCCTCTGCCTCTGCCCAAATGTGTCCAGTGGTTATGTTCACCATCTCTGGCAGGTTTCCTCCTTCTCAATGTCACTGGCTGGAAGGGGGCCAAACCCACTGAGGAGCAGAGGCCCCACTTCAGAACTTTGATACCCTACTCTTGCTCTCAGCCCTGTGGCTTCTGCTCCCTCATGTCTTCCACTCCCTGAGGCTTGAGATTCTACAACAATACAAACATTCTTTGAAGCGGGTGCCTTGCTTATTCACCTTTTCGATCCACTTAGCTTGGCGGCCCGCACACAGGAATTATTCAGTGAATGTTGACTTGCTTCTTTCCAGTTCATCAGCCATCATGGCTTTGACTCCATGCCCCAGTGCCACTCTGCTTGTCTGGGCACAGGAGTTGTCCCAGGCAGCCTGGCTCCCATCAGTCAACTTTGCAGGTCTTATTTCCTGACATAATCGTGAGCTTAGTTCCACTCTGAACCTCCTCCCACTTCTCATGTCCCTCTAAAGCTATCAAACCTACAACTTGATTCTCAAAATACAGACAGTGGGCTGGAAAATACTTTTTAAACTCCAAAGTGCAGTGCAAGTGTAGAGAATACAAGTAAAATGATGAGATTTCTATGAAGGACCATAATGGCTAAGAGTAGAGCTAGGATGGTGGGATAAAGGAAGGACTGTACAGATGAAGTAAATGACTGTGAAGTGAGTTTAGTCATCTAGGAAGTCATTCTCTCTACTTAACAAATATCAGTTGAGACATAACTTGTATATTTTCAGTTGGAAAACAAAATGGATTTCTTTCAGGAGGGCATGCATGATTTCCTTTCATCTACTTCCAAAAACTATTTGAGAAACCTACAATATCAGCCAGAAAAGAAGAAAGAATTTACATATTGGCCCCAGCTTAAAAATTCTGTGACCACTTTTCCTCTCTGTATCTCCATCTGTAAAATGAGGGATTTAGGATTGAAACAGATAACCTGTAAAGTCCTTTTTGGCACTGGTGGCCTATGATTTGTTGAGAAAATTAAGTTTTCTGTGATTCCTTACACGGCTGAGTTCACTTCCTGTGTGTCTCTTCCTGACACACATCTCCTTATTTGCCTTTTTTTGGTTGTTGTTTAAGTGTAGCTTTCCCTGATTAGACCATAAGCCCTCCCAGGTCAGGACTATATCTCGTCCAGTTTTGTGCCATCTTGACTCAGTGCCTGGCACATAACAATGATCATTGTCCAATGAAGAGGTCTGAGGTGCTGCCAACATCTCTGTTCTTGGGTGACTGAAGGGCTGGGCTGATGAATAAAACTTGCAAGGGACTGTTACTGGGAGAAAAAGATTTCAAATAGCCTGTCTGAAACATTCTTCAGAGATTCTTTATCATATCTTCTGAAGCTGGTGAATAAAGGAAATCTAAAAGGGTAGCACATCTCCACTGAACACATTTTTTCAGTTTGTACTGATTTTCTTGACCTCTTCTAAATTTAACTGGTGTCTGTCTGGCCATCTCTCATCTCTGACAGCATTTTAACATCATAAGCATCTTTGCAGGCTGGTGGAGATGATCCTACCAGCCACTCGTTTGGGAGTGCCTGGGGTTTTGTGGTTGGGTGGTTCATCATTTTATCTGAGCTAAGGTGATATCAAGACACAATTTCTTAAGTGGAAAACTCAGTCATTCATCCAGATGTTTTGTCTTTGAGGAGTAGATATGCTCACCTTTGATAACATAAGGTCCTTATCATGGAGTCCTTAATTTGAAGGGGTCCAATAATATACAAGATGTTGAGCCTGTACAAAGAAATGCTGAGTTGGGGAACTGACTAGATGATTTTGTTCCATCAGACCGACTGCCATGATGATGGCTTGGTCACTTTTTTTTTTTTTAAGAGCAGCTTATATTACTGTTGGGTTTACTTTCCCTTGTTAAAAAAAAAAAAAATATATATATATATATATATATATATTTTCAAAGCAGAATCATTCACATGTGAAAACTTGAGAGAGGATGCTACAATTGGGTAAGAGTTAGCATGACGTCCGTGTATTGGAGTCCTGGCTCTCATCTCCCTTGGGTCTGGGAAAGATTCTTGACAGCATAGTGTCTAGATCGCTGTTGGCTGCTGGAGTCCTAGCCAAGGAAGTTCAATTCCTGAATAGACTCAGTGGGCAGAACGTACTCTGTACACCCAGGTCAAGAGTCTGGAAAACAGTTGGGCAAGTACTACGCCTTGCTTGGCTAAGCAGATAGAATGAGAAGAAAAAATAAAGAGAGATGAGGATTGAAGTAATTCAAAAAATAAAATTCAGAGATAGAGAATAGAAAGAGAGGAAATATTTCACTGACTTAAAATTGAAGGCATGTAGACTTGAGTATATAGGGAGTTGTGCCAATGAATTCAGTCCTCTGGTTATGTCCACAGTGGAGCCAAACCTCAGAGAGGGGCCAGGACTGCCCAAGATCACACAGCTAGTTAGAGATGTACTTGAAATTAGAAGCCAGGTCTCCTGGCTCCAGGGCTGGTAACAGGACACCATAAAGTTAGCCAAAACTTATTTTACTAAGATCATCTATGTTTATTTAATAAAGCTAGAGAGTCAGGGAAGACAAAACAACTTAATTAGTTTTGATTCATCAACTGGCCTTCAACTCCTTCTCCATTTTTTTCCTCTGAAGAGTGTTTATTAAGGTTCAACTGGCCTCCATTCTCTCTAAAGCTTTGAGTCTTGCAAGAGGAAAAAACTCTAATCTTCTGCCTGGTCTCATGAGAGGGACCTGTAAAAACACCTACTTGAGGTCTCACCATAGCAGCCCCTCAGAGAATAACATCTTATCCAAATCTGTTTTTCTTTTGAAGCCTTTTTTCCTCCAGTCTTTAAACATAAGACAATTCAAACAGTTCTTCGGTAGCATACCCCTCTTTATTTGACTGGGTGGAAGATAACTGTTTTTGAAAAATTAACTGCGATAGTGTTATTCCCCGGCCCCTCCATCTCCAGCAGAAGTATACATGTCTGAGGTTTCCTTCTGCCCCAGGCCCTTCCTCTTTGATCCAAACAGCTGGGGCCTAACTGCATCACTCGCTGCTCCGAAGAAGAGTGTCGCAGACAAATGCAGAGCCACGTGTCAATTCATGCATGTCACTAGGGAGTAGCAGGGGACAAAGCTAGAAGAATAACAAGGGGGGTCAGTGTATGAGGGCTTTAAATGCTAAATGAAAGAGTGTTTTCTTCATCCTATAGGCCTGGGATGGCCAGAGGTAGTATTTAAAGGGGAAACACCACAATCAGATTTAGTGTTTAGAGAAGATTGTGGTTGCACTGTGGCTAGTGGTAGCAGACAGGTAGCAGTAGGGAGGCCAGCTGCCAATCTGTTGTAGAGGAAACTGTGAAGGGAGAGGTAGAGATGGCTTGACTTTGGGCAGTTCCAGTAAGGAAGAAAGGGAGATAGAGTCAATAGGGGAAAAAAAAAATAGAGGAAAGGAATGGAAGAGTCTGGCTATGCTGAGCATGAAGAGTGGAGGCATCTGTGAGGCTGGGGATAGGAAATGAGGACGGGAAGATGAGGAAAAGAATGTTCCGGCCTGGAGGCCATAGCCTATCCAGGGGAATGGCAGGGGTAGGGGGCGGGCGGTGGCGGGCAAACGGATTGGCAGGATGCGGTCCAGGGGTGGGGTGGAGGGGAGAAGGAGTGACAAGTTCAGCTCTGACATATTTAAGGAGTTTGTGGGCTATGTAGGTGGTCAAGTCCTAGGGGAAGCTGGAAACACAGGTGTGGGGTCAGGAGGGCCCACGGCTGAACAAGTGGACTTGAAAACTCACAGAAAGTGCGGGCATGAGGCTCCAGTAAGTTAATGACTGAACGAACATCCACCGTTCTAATCATAGGGTCTGCATCCTATATGCCGTCACTGTCTCTTTCTAAAGCACCGCTCAGACCCAGTTACTCTACCTTTACCCGCAAATACCCCCACATTTCCTGCAAATCCAACTGTTCTCTCTTGACTGTTTCATTCTCATGCTTTTTCTTTTGTCTTNCTCCAGTAAGTTAATGACTGAATGAACATCCACCGTTCTAATCATAGGGTCTGCATCCTATATGCCGTCACTGTCTCTTTCTAAAGCACCGCTCAGACCCAGTTACTCTACCTTTACCCGCAAATACCCCCACATTTCCTGCAAATCCAACTGTTCTCTCTTGACTGTTTCATTCTCATGCTTTTTCTTTTGTCTTCTTGGAATGTTGCTTCCAAGAATGTAATCTCTTACTGCTGAAATGTATTGTATATTATCTATTCTTCCAAGAATCAAAATCTTTCCTGGTCTCTCACCCACCAAAAGTGATCTGTTGGGTTCCTGGACTTTTTAGTTTAAATTGTGATAATTCTTTTGCTCTGTGACACCCTCTTTGCCCACTACCACCATCACATCCTCTCCAGTTCAGTTCAGTTCAGTCGCTCAGTTGTGTTCGACTCTTTGCGACCCCATGAACTGCAGCACACCAGGCCTCCTTGTCCATCACCAACTCCCAGAGTTCACTGAGACTCACGTCCATCGAGTCAGTGATGCCATCCATCCGTCTCATCCTCTGTTGTCCCCTTCTCCTCCTGCCCGCAATCCCTCCCAGCATCAGAGTCTTTTCCAATGAGTCAGCTCTTCGCATAAGGTGGCCAAAGTACTGGAGCTTCAGCTTTAGCATCTCCAGCCCCTCTCAGTTTTGCACACCATGTGCTTTAAGGAAGGGATACCTCTGCAGAGTGCAGAGAGCAAGTAGGTCAGATCTCGTATTTGAGTTTCACAAACTGAGGATGTAGAGTTACAAGAAACTGGATTTTTGAGTTTGCATGTTATATGATATGTGATAGATTTGGAAGACTGGATCGAAAACCAGGTTAGATGAGGAGCCTTCAGATTAGGGGAGGGATGAGTTGGAGGGAGGTTTGTGAACTTTGGGTTGAGAGAACCAGGCCTGGAAAGACCACTCAGACAGAAGAGGAATCAGCCTCCAGGAGTCGGGCAGGCTCTGCTCTGCTGGGCACGAGCGCTGGCAGCCAGAGTGGTGCTACAAACCACCCAGTCTCCATCACAGCCAGCCTGCATCCCACCACATTATGGATACAGAGGAGCCCCATCGACTGTCCTTCCTGTTGGACCACTGCCATGGACCAGCCATCAGGAACCCTCCTGTCAATGCCCAGAGACTTAGTATAGTCCCTATCTGGCTTGCCTGTGAGGACAACTCCCTTTGCAACTGCCCCAGGATAAAGGGGCATCCCAGACATCCACATCTACACTTCTGTGGCGTTACCTGGAAATAGCTCACAATTTCCGCCTTACAGAAAGAAACATACTCCTTCTGCACATGCTTTTCTACTGGTATCAGATGATCATCTCTCTTGTGTTGCAGATATTCCCTACCGCTGGATAGCTTCTACTTGCCTCTCCAGATACACTCTCTGCTCTTCTTCCCTCCACTCTCTTCACCAGAGGCTGATTAGTGTGGACTGTAGGCCGTTGGACTTCCTGTTGGTTTCAGTCAGTGGAGAGCCTGACAGGAGATTGGAAGGACAGAGAGCGTGAGGTCAGGACATTTATTCCCCCAGCTTGAATTCCTCTCTCCTGAGTTCCTGCAACCTCTCCTTCTCGTTCCTTCAAATAGGGAAGGGTAGCAATCTCTGTGTTACCAGCTACCTCAGGATATCACTGTGGTTTCTCTGCATGCCAAGTCACTTCAGTCATGTCCGACTCTTTGTGACCCCATGGACTGTAGCCTTCAAGGCTTCTCTGTACATGGGATTCTCTAGGCAAGAAAACTGGAGTGGGTTGCCATGCCCTCTTCCAGGGGGTCTTTCCTACCCAGGGATCAAACCTCGGTCTCTTGTGTCTCCTGCATCAGCAGGCAGGTTCTTCACCACTAGCGTGTTTCTATGCCTTCCTTATATCTTCATCTCTCATGCCTTTGTTAAGCTCCTTTGAATTATCCTAATTTGGTTATGACATCTGATTTCTTCTGGAACACTCCTGTGGATTGTATTCAAAGATGGTGAAAAAGGCATCTCCCATCCTACATGCTCTTCTTAACATATAGTGTGACTTTGACAAATCTCCCTCTAGAGGAAATGACACTGTGACTTCTGAACTAGTCGTATAAGATGATACAGCTTCTGCCTGATTCTCCTGGGACATGTACCTTTGGAGCCCTGAACTGTCAAGCAAACAGTTTATCCTAAGGCTGCCATGCTGTAAGGAAGCCCAAGTTGGCCAACTCAGAGAAAGAATGTGGAGAGCCCCTGAGATGCTATGAAGAGAGATGCCTAGCCGGCCCCCAGCTGCTTTAGCAGCCTGTGTCTGATTCCAACTAGAGGGGAGCCCTGTGCCAGAACTGCCCAGCTGAGCCCTTCCTGAATTCCTGCCCCAAAAGTACTACGAAAGCTACTAAAATGATTGTTGCTTTAAGCTGCTGAAATAGGGATGAATTGTTAATGTAGTAGTAGATTACTAGGGCAGACTCTCATAGATATGTTGCCTAGCCAGCTCTCCCCACTGAGCTGAGTTTCCTGTAGTGAAGGGATCATGCCTTGTTATCTTCCCTAGAGGAGCAGCACAGCAGTCCATTCATGACTATTTGTGAATGTGTCCAAAGGATGCAGCTGATTTGAGTTTTGGTCCTCAAGGAAGATTTGTGTGTGCTGCTTACTTGGAAAATAAGAAATGAGGACCATTGCACCGTTGACTGCATGAAGGCAGACTGTGAGTTCTGGTTTTCTTTACTAACAAATAGGCCTCTTTGAATCCCAGTGACCACAAGCAGATATCCCTCAGAATTAAGATGCTCTTTAAAAAATAATATTTACCCTAAGCAGTAGAACACTAATTGTGCCAAAATGAGGTCCTAGACTTTCCCAAAGACTTATCAAAAACCCCATCCTAAGGATGGGCTCCCTGTTTTCTCCCCTTTGTGTGTGTGCGTGTGTGTCTGTGTGTGCATGCATGCATGTGTGTGTGTGTGTGTGTGCTTTGTCAGCTCAAGGCCAGCAAGAGAATGCTCTTTGACTGGGAAATGGAGTTAAATGTGGGGAAAGAGGCCACTACTTGGATTACATTCCTGAGATGATGGGTCTGAAAAGTGGGAGTGCCAGAAATTTCCTGGAAAGTTTATTTTTGCAGAGTTTTAAGCCTGACTTCAGACCATGAGAGCTCTTGGATAGTGCCAGTTTGTTGAAACATGTAGAGAGCNAAATGTGGGGAAAGAGGCCACTACTTGGATTACATTCCTGAGATGATGGGTCTGAAAAGTGGGAGTGCCAGAAATTTCCTGGAAAGTTTATTTTTGCAGAGTTTTAAGCCTGACTTCAGACCATGAGAGCTCTTGGATAGTGCCAGTTTGTTGAAACATGTAGAGAGCCAACTGTCCCTAGAAATGAGGTTTTTCTCTTGCCAGCTGAGAGTTTTGTGGTCTGGCTCGCCTCTCTGCTCGAGTTAAGGCAGACCTTAACTTTTACAGCAAATTGTCAGGAAAGGTCAGAGGGATGCCGTGCTGCCAGGAGGGCTGATAGGAGTTCCTCTAGACCATTGTTTCTTCCAGGGAGCTTGTGAAAACACAGATTCAGACTCGTGATCTAGAAGAGGGCTAGGACCCTGCTGGTCCAAGGATTAGGCTTTGTGAGGCAGCCTTGTGGAGGGTGTGGTTTACTCACCAAGGGTGGGCCCTTGACTGACCCACCTTCATTGGGCAGCCCTTCCATTGGGGTTCAAAGTTTTTTTAATTTATTCCCAGGGTCTTCTAGTAAAATGAAAATACCTTGGATTGGGATGGGGTGCGGAAAAGGTATCCACCTGAATTGGGGCAGCAAATAAGTCATTGCTACTTAAAATCAATCATCACGACAACTCAGCTTTAAGAAACTTATCCTTTGCTGGGCTCTGTGCCAAGGCCTTTGTGTGTTGTTCTGACTCATCCAATCCTAATGGTCACCTGGTAAGGCAGGTTCTAGTATGCCCTTCTTACACATGAGGAAACAGGAGTAAAAAAGTTAAGTTCCTTTCCCGATGTCAAACAGCTGGTGTGGANCATGAGGTCAGTGCTGGAGAGAGTTTCTGGAGATGAGTTCCAGCTTTCCCTATCAAGAGGGCACCGTGTGATGGCTCCCCCTTGAGCTGTGCAGTGTGCAGCCGGCATGCCTGAATGGGACAGCCCTGGAGCAAATGTTAGAGAGTCCCGCAAGTCACATCCCAGAGGGACGCCAAAGTCAAAACTTTAGCAAAAAGGCAATCACAGCCTAGTGAAGTAATACTGGTTTTTGTTTAACTTTAAATCTATACAATCTATGATTACTTTTTAATTTTAAAAGTTTGAAAAAAATATAGAGTTAGGAAAAAAGCCCCACACTTCCCCTAGCCCTACCCTAACTGCAGTCTCACTCTCCTCACTCCACTCTCAGATGACACCTCTATCAATGGTTTGGCTATATCCCTCCAGACTTTACATACAAATACTGGCTCCAGAGAGGTGGAGTGAGGTAGGAAAGGCTACGCTGAGGGTGGGTGGTGGACGGGGAAGTGGCTGTGACCTTCAACCCCATGCTCACCTGCCCCAGCCTGGATGGCCTCTGTGTCCCAGGGGTTTTATGAATGGGCACAGCCTCCACAGCTTCCGGGGCATGTCTGTGCTGATAGTCCATGCTCCCTGCCTGCTCACAGACCTAGCAAAGAGAGATGAGGCCTGAGTTCTTGCACTAAGAGTGCCCAGATCCTTCCGGAGACATTATTCTCTGGAAGATCCTGCTTACTCTGCTGGATCTTCTTCACGCCTCTATCCTCATCTGAGGTATTATTTACTTATTTCTATTGATGGTCTGTCATGGCTCCCTCCTCACCCAGAACAGGAAGTCCATGAGGGGAGGGACTTGGCTTTGGTTGTGACGATATCGGAGTGCCTAGAACAGTGCCTCATATATCAAGGCAGCTCGGTGCATTTCTGAGTGACTGGATGCTCTGAATGACTCGCTTAGTCCAGTGTGGCTGCTGTAAGAGAATACCGCTGATTGGAAGACTAATAAACAATAGAAGTTTATTCCTCACAGTTGCGAAGGCTGGAAATTCAAGAGGAGACACCAGGAGACCTGGTGTCTGATGAGGGCCTGCTTCCTGGTTCACAGAAGGCTTCTCACTGTGTCCTCACAGGGAGGAAGGGGCGAGGGGAGTCTCCCAGATCCCCTTTATCAGGGCACTAATCCCATTGATAAGTGCTTCACCCTCATGACCTAATCTCCTCCCAGAGGAGAGGCCCCATCTCCTGATACCACCACCCTGGGGGTTAGGATTCAGCATGTGGATTTGGGGGTAACACAAAGATTTAGAACACATCAATGACTGAGTAGCTTTGCAGCCTGTTTCCCCAGGGAGACAAAGTTGACAACCAGTCAACACCACAGCCCTGCTGGAGGTGTGAATCAGGCTGGGCATGAGAAGACAGAGGCTGAGGACACAGTCTCAGGAGTCTTGGTACCAGGGCACAAAGACCTCACCCTAATAGCCCTAGGGAATTTAACAATTGTTTTCATCATTCATGCTTTTTCAAACCTTCAAATGCTGAAGAGGAACAAACATAGGGAAATTGTTTATGATCTGTGGTCCTTTTTTTTTTTTTTTTTTGCCTTGAAGTTGAGTGAACAAAAACAATGGAACTCACCCTAGAGGAATGTTGAAAGTCACATTTGCTGTTGTGCCCAAGTTCATCCGGCTGTTTAGAAGTGAAGGAGGAAATACATCATGGAGTGGAATTGACAAGTGTGGAGTTTACTGAGAGTGCGGGCGCGTCCAGAGGATATTTGGCACATGTGGCTTGCCACCCTCTTCTTAGGACCAGGAAAAAAGAAACACATATATCTCATCACTTCAGTGAACCTTGGTCTCCTCAGCTATAAAGTGGGGTGACAAAGACCTGCCCTGTGGAGGCGACCAGGTGGGGAGTCTGAAGTGCCCTGTAGCCCATCAGATGCTGTACAAGTGCGTTAGTGTTTTCATTACAAAAGGCTCAGAATTCTGCATGGGAAGATGCATGTACACATGGCAGGAAAAACTTACCGAGATATCCGTTTGGAGTTTGTTCTTATTGTATCCCCCCTCCCCCTCATTCTAGGTAAATAGTTAGGCCACTGAGTTTGTTTCAGGACTCTTTGTGCCAAAGGATTGAAAGCAGGGGTTCCTTAAGACGAGTGACCTCTCCCTTTCTGTCCGGGCTTTAGAGAGGAATTATGCTTAGGAGGAGGCAATGGGGGAGGCTGGGGAGCAGAGGGAAGGGAAGCAGCGGAGGAGAGGGAAGAATTGGCTGGAGAGGTTCTCTCAGACCTGGAAGGGAAGCAGTTTGGGGTTCCAGGGTTCCCTTATTCCCCTTTCTCTGAGGGCCCCAGGGTAGAGGCAGAGCCTCAGTGAGCCCAGTGACCCCCATCTTCTGCAGAGGCCATGGTTCAGGAGCAGGTGACCAGACAGCCTGTAGGGACCTTGGTCCGTGAACACATCAAGTCCAAGGCTGTGATGCTGCTCCACCTGCATGGCTCCTAGGTGGGTGTCCTGCTGCCGCTTCCAGGACCAGCCCCATTCACTTATGACCGAATGGGTAAATTCTTCCACCAGCCTAGTGAATGAGACACTCCTAATCAGAATTTGTTTTTAGAAAAATCATGTGGTATTTATTTCATGCCCATGTTTATGGAATAAAATCCATTGCCGGCTCCATACCAACTCCATATAGAACACAATATCTAATAAATGCCCTTGGACAAAATGTTACATAAATAACAACACCTAAAAGAGACATATCCTGAAAGAACCGGTTGAAATCAGGAAATCACTGTCCTATTTTTGCCTCTGGCACTAATAAGCTCTGTCCTTAAGTAAGTCACTTTCTCCATCTGTGCCTCTATTTATTTACGGATTAAATGAAGGGAATTGGACTAAATTCCTTGTCCATGTTACTGCAAATTTAGAAGGGATTTGAGAAACATGAAATAGTCATGAAGCCATGTTCTTAACTAAAGTTATAGTTTAGAAGCTTCTCCACTACTGTTAATTTCCACCTCAAAAAGAACTGACTTCAGAAATAATTGAAAATTTCTGCAATTGCAGAAGACACTTTTAAGTAAAAAAGTGATATTGTGTGTGTTACCTGCTTAATCACATCTTGTTCAGGTCCCCTTATGGTGTCTTTGCCAGGACTTTGGTCTTCATAGTAATGTGTACTCGGGATTTTCATTTTAAAAAGAAGAGAGCCTTTGAAAAAAAAACCAGTCCTTCCATAACAGGCTCATCTTTCACCGAGGCTGAAATAGTGTAAACATGACCACATGAGGCTCTGTGTTTATGTTTTCTCAATGATTTCCAGATCAAATTTGCTGTGTTTACAAGATGGAGACACTTTTTCTAACTGCCAGCATTGCAATTCAAATGGGGGCTGGGCAGGGGGCAGGAGGGGCTGATGCCCTCACTTGGCCCTCTCTGCTTTCAGTTATCCTGTGTCCCTGACAACGTGTCCATGNATGAGGCTCTGTGTTTATGTTTTCTCAATGATTTCCAGATCAAATTTGCTGTGTTTACAAGATGGAGACACTTTTTCTAACTGCCAGCATTGCAATTCAAATGGGGGCTGGGCAGGGGGCAGGAGGGGCTGATGCCCTCACTTGGCCCTCTCTGCTTTCAGTTATCCTGTGTCCCTGACAACGTGTCCATGGATGCCCTGGCAGGATTCGCCTAGCTCAGCAGCTGCCTACGGACACTGGCTTTCATACTTAAATTGAATCAGGATGTCAGGTTATTATTACTGTTACTATTATTACTACTACTATTATTATTATGTTAAACTTTATGGTTCAGTCCAGAAGTAGGATCCTGACTATGGAAGTATTCTTTTTTTTTTTTTTTTTCCCATGCTGCTGCTGCTGCTGCTGCTGCTAAGTCACTTCAGTTGTGTCCGACTCTGTGTGACCCCATAGACAGCAGCCCACCAGGCTCCTCCATCCCTGGGATTCTCCAGGCAAGAACACTGGAGTGGGTTGCCATTTCCTTCTCCAATGCATGAAAATGAAAAGTGAAAGTGAAGTCGCTCAGTTGTGTCCGACTTAGCGACCCCATGTACTGCAGCCCACCAGTCTCCTCCATCCATGGGATTTTCCAGGCAAGAGTACTGGAGTGGGGTGCCATTGCCTTCTCCAACCACTGCCTTACTTTTCCCTATACCTCCCTTCGTTCTTACTTCTTTGTGACCTGGTGAATCTAATTTTGAAACTTCTCTTAATTCCCTTGAATTGTGAACAGTGTTAACCTGATGCCCTGAAATCCCTGGGTGATCATGAGGTTTGCCAGTCATCTGTTGAGGTACCCAGAGTGTTCTGTAAAACTTTAAGCACAAAGCTCTTGAAGGCTTTACTTTGAACAAATACCGCATCCCTTTAGAACAACCATTTCACTTAAATCCCCTTCTCTTATTTGTTTAATGCTTTTAAGACATGATACCCGCACCATCGAGCTGGTGCCCCAACTAGCTGTCACGATGTACTAACTGGGGGTCAGTGGACAGCAGGATGCACTGGTTCCTCTGTCACTGTCTGCTGCTTTTTCACCGAGGCCACAGCGTGGAGCGGAGAGAGTGGTCTTGCCTTCAGCAGTTTGATTTGCAGCCAGAAGCTGATCCACTAGCAGCTTGACTTGAACAGAGACGGACTCTCAGAAGCCCAATTTTCTCTTCTGTCCTCTTGCCTCACAGAGAGCAGCTGAGGTTCCATGAGGCATACCAGGCATGAAGGAGTATTGTAACTAAAACACCAAAGCTGTAAAGCATCTGACGCCCATCAGGCTCAAGGTCCTTGGGGCAGTGACTAGGGATGAGGGGATGCTGTCTGTTGCTATGTACCTGGGGATGTTTATAAAAACAAATCGAAAAAATTAAAAAAATTAACATCCCTGAAATTCAGACGTAGGTTTTCTTGGACTCTGCCATCACTATAGCAAACTCCCTCCCTCCCTGGGTTCCCAGGTGTCCCTCTGTCANGGATGAGGGGATGCTGTCTGTTGCTATGTACCTGGGGATGTTTATAAAAACAAATCGAAAAAATTAAAAAAATTAACATCCCTGAAATTCAGACGTAGGTTTTCTTGGACTCTGCCATCACTATAGCAAACTCCCTCCCTCCCTGGGTTCCCAGGTGTCCCTCTGTCAACTGGAGGGATGGCCTTGGTGGTGTCTAAGGAGCCCTCATCTCCAAAGTGCTGCACCTCTGCTCCATGGTCCTCAGGCTGGTGTGTAGGAAGATGGAATGGGATTATAGGGGAGAGGGGGAGACTCTCTAGTTACACCTCTATAGCAGATTTCTCTGGAAATAAATAAGCAAATGAAAATTTTATTACCAGGAAGTGCAGAACTAATTCAGTTCTAGTGACTGTCTTATTAGAGGTTTTGATTTCACTCGAAGTATGCATTCCTTGAGCACCTTGCCAAGACCACGCGCACACCACACATAAGTGTGTGCATGGTGCACACACACTTATTTCTACTTCCTTTCCTCCTCTCTTCCTCTCGCCCTCCCTCTTTCCCTCCCTTTTGCCCTCCTTTCATTCCTTCCTTCCTTGTTCGATCGCAAGGGCCTCACTATATGCCATTTTAAAATTNACCTTGCCAAGACCACGCGCACACCACACATAAGTGTGTGCATGGTGCACACACACTTATTTCTACTTCCTTTCCTCCTCTCTTCCTCTCGCCCTCCCTCTTTCCCTCCCTTTTGCCCTCCTTTCATTCCTTCCTTCCTTGTTCGATCGCAAGGGCCTCACTATATGCCATTTTAAAATTTTTTGAAAATTGAATAAGTGAAAATATCACATTTTTAAAAGTGGAAGAAAATGGCTTATAAAGAAAGTAGACTGTTTGCCTTCATATTTTCAGTACTGTAATCTTGTTCCTGCAACTCACAGAGCAGAGAGCTCTGCTGGTCATTAATCAAACAACACCTTGACCTGGATCTGGGGGCTTTGGGCTCTGATGTTGGCTGCTGTGTGACCTTGGGACTGTTTCTTCTCCTCTCTGGACCACAGCTGCCTCATTCAGAAAATGAAGGATTTGGACTAGATAGTTTTTAAGGTACTTCCCAGATGTAAAGCTCTCCATATAGGTATCTCTCACTTTATAAAACCCAACATCTGAAACAATAAATAAAATCTATCCTCCTCAAATACCTTTTTACTTATGACACAGGCCAATAAAGGTAAAACAATTTGCATTATAAGAAAAGAATTTTTAAAAATAGCTGTTTCACTTTAGAAATAATTTGATTTATGTGTAGCATTTCAAATTCCCTTATACCTGTAATTGATAAAAATTTGTCTAGTTGGAACATTTTGGAGATGGTTCTTTATCCCTAGCAGCTGACCCTGCCACATCCATCAGACAAATTCCCAAGAAACACGCCTGTAATGTTCAGTTGAAATCTCTAATGGGTGTGATCAAATCAGGCTTAATGTTCACTTTGGTGAACAGTTACTTTGAAAGCCTGAGTTACTTTCTCATTATCATTTTATTTCTACCATTAGCCACATTTAAAAGTATAAATCACTACTAGCATCTTACAGAGTGAAGGTTAACCCTCTCCCTTCAGAGCTGATTCTCTTCGAGAGTGAGGACATAGGGCATCTTGAAAAGAGGAGGGAGGGTACGTGGTGTGACCTTGACTAAGTCGCTTCTCTCTGAGCCTCAGTTTCCTCACATGTAAGTGCCGGCTTGGTCTAGGTTACTCTGAAGGGCCCTTTGGCACAGATGTGGAAGGATGCTGTCGTAATCTCAGCAGTTGCTAGACTGTTGTGTGTAAGAAATCTATCCCTTAAAGCATTTCTGATGGCTGTCCCCTTCAGTTTATGCTGGGGTTTGGTGGACCAACTCACAGCATCCTTTAAAAGAAGGAAATGGTTCCTCAGAAGTCACCATAAGGGAGAGAAGTGGAGAGTCAGCCAAGGACTTTATGAACCATGCCCTCTCTCACTCACTCAGTCAGCTCCCAGTTTCAAGTGCCTCTTGGTTGAATTGCCTTGGGACAGGGTTTTCCTGTTTAGTCCTCCGAGAATAGGGACAAATCTGTGAGTAGGTGACTCTCAAGATCCCCAGGAATAGCTGAAAAGACTCCTAAAGTAATGCTTTAGGGAGGGGCTCTCTTTTTAAGAATAGAAGTCTTTTTAAAAAATAAAGTCTGAGATGGAACCCAATATATAAAACAAATAAAAGTGGTGTTTACCTGGTATAAACTTATTGGTAGTTGGTGGTTGCTAAGCTGTGTCTAACTCTTTTTAACCCCATGGACTGTAGCCCTCTAGGCTCTTCTATCCATGGGATTTCCCAGGCAAGAATCCTGGAATGGTTTTCCATTTCTTTCTCCAAGGGACCTTCCTGACCCAGGGATTGAACCCATGTCTCCTGCTTGGCAGGTGGATTTTTACCACTCAACTCAACAAGAGGCTGTTTGTCTTGACTAACATAAAATCTTGAAATTGGAGAATAGTGGTGCCAGGTGCTGACTTATCAGCCTCTACATCAGATAAATTTCCGTAATGTATTTTGTTACATCATTTCTGGATTGCAAATGGGAAATTTTTCTGAGGGTGGCTTTGTGTCAAGGGACACGCCTCAAGTATATTGAGAAGCAATTTTTAAGTTCAGTCCTAAATGAGTTATAGACTTCTGTTAATGGTCTTTGATGTGTTAATATAGTATAATTCCATGTATTAATAGAGTATAATTCTTGCTTTCATTAAAAATATTTCCAACTCTACTATAAAAATATAGATTTGCCTGTAGTGCTTGTAGAATTTCTGAATCACTTATGTGGAATGTCTTTGAGCAACAGACATGGAGAATTCTGGAGGCTTAAGACAGCCCTGCAGGGGGCTATGGGTGAAATATGTTCTCTGTCATACAGAAGCAGGGAGAAAGGGCCCACAGTGACCCACAAGGTGCTGATATGTAAAGCTGTGCTTTAAAGCCCGATTCGAAGGACTCACTGGAACTCAGCTGCCTTGTGGTTTTCTGTTCCCTGGGTGGAGTCTTTTGTAATGCTTCCACGGCCCCTCAGCAGGCTCCAGACCTCACCTGGAAAGATGCATGGGGCCACAGGTTAGAGGAAGTCCAGCCCTTTCCTGAGACCATCACGGAGGTGGGAATGGTGGACTTCAGGTCACTCCAAGGAGAAGGCGAGTCCTAGATATGGAATGAGGTTCCTTGGAGCTGCCTGCCCCAGAACCCCATCCTGTTCCCTAGCCAGTCCTCTTCCAGTGCCAACTCTGGAGGTTCTGGGCTTTGTTTTTAATAATAAAGCCCACATTTCCTTAATACTCCAGTGTGCCGAGTTGTATATGAGGCACTGTGGGGACGGCGAGATGAATAGGCTCAGACCAGGCCCCCAGCGGCCCCCAGTCAACAGAAATGTGAGCCTCTGGGCTGGTTCACCTGAGAGAGAAGCTGGGTTCGTAGTGTCACTAAAATATTATTACATAGACTCAGCTTGTCTCAAAGATCTAATGGTACTAATTCATTTCCTAAGTCCAGGGAAGAGCTACAGAAATGTTCCCATTCTTCCGCCCCACCCCCGCTCCCGCCTCTGTAGTGTGAGAAGGCAGCTTCAGGACGTCTGCTAATGATTGATGACGGCCTGGCTCTCTTTGTGTTCCTTGGCTTGTAGGTTTAGGTCCCGGATTGTTTCAAAATGGCCAGCAGCATTCAGCGTGCGGTATCTCTGGAATCTTAGAGACATCGGATCACATGCTTGTAACATCACACAACTGAAGAACTCAGCTTTTTTAAGAAAAAGAGTTCTCCTATATTTGTTAGTCAAGGCTGAAGACTTTACTTCTTGGCAGTGAGGAATAGCATCCAAAGGAAAGCAATTTTGCAGACGAAAACAATAAAGCAAATCAGGAGTCCTGCCTCGCCTAAGCCTATTTACCGTTTCCCCTTTCTCGGGGGTCTCTGACAGTGCAGGGGGCTGGGAGGCACACTTAGCACAGATATCCATTCCACAGATCCACTGAAAATCCAACTGTCTGCTAGGTGAGGGCAGGGGACTTAGCAAGTGATTCTCCATCTCCGAGTCCACAGGGGGATAGTTTTATCTGTTCATGGCAGGGAAGATGAGAAGCGGTCTGTGAACAATTTTCAGTATTTCAAAGAGCTTGACGGGAATTCTGAATTTGCTTGGATACAGGCTGTAGTCTCACGAAGATGCCCTCTTCCTTTGCTCCTGGCTGTGTCATTGCACTGAGGACTGCTTCATGCAAACTGGAGGCTCTGCTGGGCCAAACAGAATTGTGATGAATCACCTGGGCTTTGACAGCAGACAGGTCTGGGGTCACGCTGTTCTCATCCACTTCCTGGCCGGATGACTTTGATGAAGCGCCTTGATCTCCCTGAACCTCAGTGTCCTCGCCTGTAAAATAAGGACGATAATCACATTCACCTCGCAGAGCTGCTGGGGATGGTCCAGAGTGAGCCATTGATTAAAGGCAGCTGTTCTTGTTAGCAGCTTTCACTAATGAAAAATGAGAAAAAAAAATTACAATGTAATAAAAGTAGAACATTGATAAGCAAAAACCGTTCCAGACTTGTAGCTCATCGGGGTTTGACAGAAGTTCACAATCCTTGATACTAGGCACTGTAAGGTTTCTGGCTATCAGGGAGCAGTGGAACGGACGCATGTGAATGAGTAAAATTTAACTGAGAGTTTGAGTTCATCCCTTTGGGCTGACTATGCATATCTTCTGGTATCATGAAACAAGCCCAGGACCAGAGTGCAGGCCACATGCCCCGTGGTGACCTCTTTCTAAGCCACCCCTGTGTCCTCTGGATGGAAAACTGTTGATTGAAAAGGGCAGAACAATACCCTCTGTCACAATGTCTGCAGATCACATTCAATCAGGACAGCATTCTGTTGATTCAAAAGAAACACACACACACACACACACACACTCACACACGTCCCAGCTGGTGACATCAGTGACCTGAGGGATTTGAGGACAGTTTACCTAGCAATGAAGGTTTCAATCACACTACCACCCAGTGGCGGGTGGAGGAACAGTGAAGCCTGTCCCAGGATTTTCCTTAATTCTCAATAATCTCACTGCTACTCATTGTTCTTAGCTGGTGAATAATCCACCTGCAATGGGGAGACCTGGGTTCGATCCCTGGGGTGGGAAGATCCCCTGGAGAAGGAACGGCTACCCACTCCAGTATTCTGGCCTGGAGAACTCCATGGACTGTATAGTCCGTGGGGTCACAGAGTCGAAACAACTGAGCGACTTTCACTCACTCACTCATTGTTCTTACAAGTCTTTCTTGGCAGTATGTGGAGACCTGCGGTTTTTCTTCTTTTAAAAAAATACTCTGAACCTAAAAGTGCTCTGAAACAAGGACTAGTTTTTTGAAAAGTCTGTGAATTCCCTGACAGTCTAGTGATTAGGACTCTGCCCTTTCACTACGAGGGCCTGGGTTCAATTCTTATTTAGGTAACTAACATCCCACAAACCTGCAGCTTGGCACAGCCAAAAAAAAAAAAATTGTGTAAAGGGATTTCCCTGGTGGTCCAGTATTTACAGGTCCATGCTTCCTCTACAGGGCACACAGGTTCAATCCCTAGGCAGGAAGCGAAGATCCCACAGGCCTTGTGGTGTAGCTAAAAAAAAAAAAAAAAAAAA